>JBBPQL010000452.1:0-25673 GCA_038092515.1 Boletus subparvulus | reverse complement strand
TGATGGATGGCGCGTCGGTGCGAGCTGCAGACTCCAGAGGGAAACGCGTCGCGTCGGTGGCGCGAGAACAGCGTCGTGACAGTCACAATCGATCCATGATCTGATTTGATTCAGATTCGTTACCTTTATCGCGACCTTCTACGATCCGCTTTCATCCAACCCGGTGATTCCTGATACAGTGGAACCATTCAGGCACGTCGAGACACATAGTTCTGTACGTCGACACGCACTCGAAGGCGGTGTTCCCCGCGGCCGTGGGTCGCCTGCTTCAGTGGATGCGATGAGATCGAGTGCTGATGGAAGAAGGGCTCGTCGGAAAAAAGTTCTATTTTACGACATGCAGTCTTTTGAAACCTGAGAAAAACCCAGACCGTCTCCGACTGTGTCTTGACACGTAAGTACTGTTATGATCCTGTAAGTTGTTACTACTTCGTTCCAGATCCCGATACTCGTCGGTTACCTTGCAGATCTGAATGTACTTATCTTCAATGTTAACCTAATATCTGTAAGCTCTTTTTTTTCTATCTGAGAATATAACCAACCTGGACTAGTAACTGCCAGTGGGCCCTCAACTTTGCCGTACCAGATCGATCCCAGTATTCGTACAATGCCCATTTTTGGAATCGTGGAGAGACTTTATGGCCCGGTGGCTGACCATCTCTGTCGTTTGTCTTTTCCAATGATGTCGCCTCGGAGAGGCCAATGGCGGTATCCAGAATGGCTGCGAGACCGGACCCCATTATGTCAGTAGTCTCGAGGTGTGTGTGAACAGTTCTAGAACCTGAAGCTCAGTAATAGGACTCTACGGTCTTTTTTGCGAGCTCGCGCAAGACAGTACTCTGTTGGCAGATCTATCAAAATTTAGTATATCTTCAATAGATATATGTATGATCTAAGTGAGCTTGTAACTCGATCGAATCTCGGTAGGTTTTGAGAAAGGAAGATATAAATGGCACCCTATCGTCCCCGTGTCAGATCCATATAATAGATGCCTCACGAGACGATGAGGCCTCTTTACAGCCATCATCATGACCGCTGAAGTGCTTGCTCCCCGCGATGTCCCAACGACCCTCAATTACTGCGCTTCAACTACAACAGATGGGCAATCCCCATACTACAGCGACACTCCAGAAGGTGTGTAGAGAAGCAACATACTTACGGACACCCGCGCTGTGGTCATCCATGATGCAAGAGGCAGGGAAGAGCTGGTTAGTCTCGATGTTAGCGGGTTTATGTTCGCGAAATGCCCCAGCGCGGAGAATGACTTTGTCGACGAAGAAAAGGTCCAGACGGTTTATTATGCCCAGTGCGAAGAGATCCTGAAAGAGTATATTGGTGCTAAGAGGGTCGTCATCATTAACCACACCATCCGGAGGAACCCAAATGCCGCTTAGACGGCCCTCAAGCGCAAGACCTAGCGGTGAGTATCGCCTCGCTGATTGCAGGGTGCCCGCTAATTGTCCCATGCCCCCCGCAGTACGGTATAATCCTAGACACAAGTGGTACCAAACGCCAGACGTGGTGAAGCTCATCAAGAACTTTGATTCGGATGTGAACAAGGCGCGGTTTGCGCCGCATTCGGCGTTTGCGGACAAGACGAGTCCGGCTGCTGCACCGCTGAGGCAGTCGATTAAGGTGAGGGCGATGGTGTTCGATGCCGAGTAGTGGGCGAGGTTTTGGTTCGTTGTCGCTCTACTTTATCGTCGTAGTATCGCCACAGTCTTTCAAGTCGACCGTGGCGACTCTGTTGTTGCGTTTGGAAAGAAAAAATTGAATGATGGTGTTTATTCAATTACAAGTTACGGAGGACGCGTTGGCTTTCTGGGATATTACTAGGCAGTGCTTATCGAAGGGAAAATGGATAGAAGATGACAGTCCACTGGAGTTCAAACTCGAGGTAACGACTGTGGAGAAAGGATTTGGTGATATTTAGAATAGTATGCCAACAAATATCATCATGTTCCCAACATACCTGTCAGAGGCCGTGACTGCGCCTCATGTGAATATATAGACTATCCTGACGACTGAACATCTTTCCACAGACAATGCATGCCGAAGGACCCTCGTGCAAGTGCAGCAACCGAATATGTCTGATGACGCTCCCTCTCTGCATAATTTCATTACAGCGGTCGCCCCCCCAACGGCAGGTCACCGTAGAATTTGTAACGCCGTGGCAGAGGCGCAGGTGTTTCATAAGATCGGATCGACGGACAATGCAGAAACAAGTACTTTCGGACTCGAAGACCCAACCGCATCGAAAGTAAAGATCAAATCTGCTGTTGGCATACTGTTGGCGAACTTGGAATGGGACGCGGTCGAGCGTGATGCCGGCTCTAAGATTCTGTACCGCATGCTGGCGGATGAGCTTGCTGAGAGCCTGTGAATCATCTTTGTACTCGGGAGAAGATACTCCCCGGTGACTCCGCATGCTCTGCAGAAGAACGGAACCACCCAACTGCTGCAACTGGTTTTCGCATTGTACCTCCCAATCACTTGGAGACTGCGTGGGTACCTGATTAATGAGTACCATTGGAATAACGCCTTGACGACCACACTCTTCATAGATAGCCCCAAATTGCTGCCAGGCGACTGGATCGCTTATTTCTCCCGCGTGCATACACCACATAACTTGAACACTTGGTAGATTGAGGTGCGGACGATCAGTTGCCCAGTTGTACACGCAGTGGCTTGATGACACCTGGAGAAGCCAGTGATTGACCTTGTCCCTGACATAGCGACCGTCCAATGCTTTGTCCAAGCCCGGGGTGTCCCAGATCTGAACAGGCAGGGATTCCAGCAAGGTAGCATAACTGGTAATCTGCGAGGTACTCCCGTTGGTCACTTGGGCTGCACCAGGTAAATCGTCCGGCACACCCAGAATCATGTTGATAAGGGAGCTTTTCCCCGTGCCCTTTCTACCAACAAAGAGTATATCAACGGGAATAATATTCTAGAATGGGAGCCAAAACGCATCATGAGATAAACCTTATATACTGATTTATGAACTTCTGACTTACTTCAAGTTGGGGACCCATGGCTCGAATAAATACCGAACAGAGGTTACAATCAAGCGACCAACAACTGGAGCCATGCTTACACTCTCCAAAGGCACGATGTAACGCAATGTCACCATGGGTCATAATGGCATTCACATCAAGGCCCTGAAGAGCGAACTCCTGGGATATCCCCTCGATGAATGATGCCCTGGAAGGCATTGGCACATCAAGGGAACACAAATACAGCAATACGGAAAGAGATCTTTGGGATGCCGCGCTCAAGGTGACTCGGAGAATTGATTCCAGCAAATCAGGCCTAGAAAAGTCGCATCCGACTTGAACAAGTCTTCGTAGCATGTTAACGGCCTCTTGCTCCCCGATTAGACCCCAGTCATAATCCAAGACTTGTAAAATTGATTGATTGTGCTGGCCACCAGCTATCCATTCTGCAAATTGATCACATTGGAGGAGTTTTGTGGTAATGCGTGGAGTTCGCTTGAGGTACTGTCCGTGGAAGACAGAGTAAAATAGTCGGGGAGGTACGGTGGCCCTCCAATCCAACAGGAACAGATCCAAGAGCGAGTGGTGACGCTGATAGAAAGCAACCTCGAGCGGAAGTACTTGGCGAGGACTTTCGACATCCAAGCCAGTGCCATTCACGTTCACGCCACATGAGAGGAGAGTTCTAGCATGTTCGATCTTGCCGAAGTACGTGGCATATATAAGTGGGCTTGTTCCATCCAATGCCTTGAAGGGAGCTCGACGAAGAAAGGTACGAAGGAACGGTTCGGGAAGCAAAAATAGGATGCAGAGAATGTAATCATGTTGTGCGACACGTGAGACACGTGATGTCGATGTCGATGATGGGGAGGGGAGACGCAAGATAGCCAGGTCGCATATACGCTGCCACTCAACAGGGTACCGTTCAATGTCTAATCGGAGGGCTATCATGCCATCTATGACAGCACCATTTCCAGACCCAAGATACTCGAGGTGGCGAAAACCATGGCCGAATGCATAATTGAGTAGGGGGAGCGACTTGGACAGGGCGATACCCGTTTGCTGGTCAAAGGGGGGATGGAAGGCCATCTCGGTGTCGGAAAGCGGCCAGTACCTGATCACGGCAGCAATATAACACATGCAGAGGAGTGCCACCTGTGCATGAGCTACTTGCATATCGATATGATATGTGGACAGGTTCGTGAAGCTCAACCTTCCAACCAGGTACTCCTAAATGATATGTTAATTCCAAGCAAAGACAGGCCAGATGGGTACAACTTACCTTGACACTAGAATGAGACAAAATGATGACATCAGTTTCTTCGTTATACACCACGAGACTGCCTAGTGCATCTAGCAAAACATATCCATGCACAGGAGCGATTTCACGACTTAACCTTCTTCCTTGAAGATCAATCGAGAGTGCATCGAGAATTTCAGCCAATTGTAGGGGCCGTAATGCAGCCACGAGCCAGACCAACGCGCGTTGGGCTACCTTTCCATCCGATGACTGTAGGTCAATCGCACAGAGAATTTTTTCATAGGTTTCATTAAGGCCACTCGGGAGGCTGTAAAGCGCTGTCCGGATATCTATTGCGGTTGCGCATCTCTTGAGAGTGTCAACTTGACACTGAGTCCAACGGAACCTGGATAATCACAAGCGTGAGCGTAGACAGTATGCGCAGTAAATAGTGGACCTAACATCCCGTCCGCTTTAGTTTGCAGCGTGATGAGGATCTCCGTCTTCAGCTTTTCTTCGAGGATCCTTAGCCGCCGGTCGCGATCAATTTCTCGGGTAACATGTAACCTGATGTCTGCAGACACCTCTTTTGCCATTCTGTCCATAGAGATGAAAGGAAGATCGTGGAATTTGTCTCTGATGATCTGAAGTGGGCGGCTGGTTACCAATAGTCGTATTCCGCCGTTCGTTAGCTCGCGGATAGCATGGAGGAGGCTCTCCACATCTTGGCATTCGTCCAAGGCATCGAGGATGATAAAGGGCTGTCGACTAAACTGTCTTGCGGCACGAGTCACAAAAGGAGCCATACTTCCGGCATGTTTGAGGACCAAGGAACCTTCCGTTTGCCCGTTGACTACGTCATCAACCAGTTTGATCAGACCTCGGCCAGTACCATTGCGGAGTTTGCGCAGAAGCTGGGAGAGAATGGAACACATTACAACTCCAGCTCTGGTGGTGCGTTCTTCCCTGAAATCGCAGTAAAAGAACACAACAGATTCTCCATCTTGTAGTGTGTTCTTAACTCCCTGAATTACGGAAGCACTGTGGAAATGGTCAATCTCAGTGTAAAGGACCATACATTAACGCACGCTAGTACTGTCTTTCCTGCGCCAGCTGCGACCACCACTCTATCAGTATAAAACCAGAACATTCAATATTTTAGATACCACACCTTTGCCTTGTAACCAAAGGAAGGAATCATCACCGTTCCTCCATATCTTGTACTGATCTGTCTCAGGCAGCCATGTGCATGTGTCAGGTTGACGCAGAGAAACAACGTCTTCGTTCTTTTCGTTGCAATTGAATTCATCGAGCCATTTCAGGACAGAGTGGAGTTTTTTCGCTTAATGTGTGACGGTCGGGTCAGAGCCAGGATGTTGATGAGATTCACAACATACGTACGGTCAACTGTCTCATTCCCTTGCTCCTCACGAGAGCCTTTGTTTGTGACTTTGGGGACAACGCCAAGAGCCGTTCCTGGCTGCGGTCGAATAGACGTCTTGCAGTCCCTGGTTGGTAGGATGGTAAAGCACTAACGGTTAAATTGTCAAAATGCTTACCAGACCCCTGAGGTGAGCAAGAAATGGAAGAAAACTTGCCGGTCATTGAATAGCTTGATTGCCTCGTTGATTCTACCCTCGGTATACACGGAGTAGACTGCACTGCAGACTTTACCCCACATTGTCCTTCCACCGAGATCGGTCGCGATCAATCTTTCCATGTCACTCAATATGTGCTTGCACATCTCAGGTTCTTTGCTACAGAGCCAATCTTCGAGTCGAGGGTCGAGGAAGGAGTCATTTCCCAAGGATTTGGCAAGTATGGACTGAGAGGCAACGACGATCTTGTCTAACCGAGCCTGGGCAGCGACTCCCTGCAAGTTGGCAATTTCCCGGGCGAGTGCAGAGTGGAGCTTCTTTGAAAGCCCCGCGATGTTGACCAGAGTTTCATGAGACTTCTGACGCTGAGCAGACATGTCACTGTCCAATGTGTCCATCACGTCGGAACAGTTAGTATTGGTCACGGGCCCCGGGTTACACGCGGCTAACTTGACCATGTGATTTTAAGGCAGCACTCAGGCTGATCCGACCAGCAACCTCGTCATTGCTCCCGCTGACTAGTAAGGAACTGAAACCATGTCCAAGCTACCCGCCGTTTTCGCCGATCCTGAGGACTCGCAGTTGGTAGCAGACGCGAAGAAACAGGTTCCGGAGGACGAGGATTACTCGTACACGGAACGGGACGTCATCCTTTACAACCTCGGTATCGGTGCCACCGAGCAGGAGCTTCAATGGACGTTTGAGGGTCACGACGAGTTCGGTGCTCTCCCTACTTTTGGGGTCATTCCACAGTTTGGTGCTAGCTCAGGCGTATCACTAGGATGGCTCCCGAACTTCAATCCGGTACGTTTCTGGGATCGGATTCTACTCCACACTGTCCCCGGTCTAACCTCGGGATTGTTTTCTGTGTTCCCTTGTCATTATCGCTGCTTCTTCCCCGGCTCGTAGGCAAAACTTTTACATGGCGAACAATATTTGTCCATCAAAGCTCCCATACCTACTGAAGCCAACGTCGTGAATGAAACTCGGTGTGTCATGACGATTGGCCGGGTCTCCACGCGCCACTGACCATACCGGACACAGGCTGCTCGAAGTCTTGGACAAGGGCAAGGCCGCTTCCGTCACGACCCTCGTCCAGACCAAGGACAAGGCCACGGGACAACTCCTCTTTGAAAACCAAGCGACCGTCTTCATCCGTGGTGCGGGTGGCTTTGGTGGTAAGCGTAAAGGAGCCGGTACGTCCTAATCCTCTTGGTCGAACTCTGTTACCCCTTGCCTGACCGATGGCCGGCTCGGACGTGTTCGTAGACAGGGGTGCAGCGACGGCGACGAACGTGCTGCCGCAACGTGCTCCCGATGTTGTCATGGAAGAAAAGACCACGCCCACCCAGGCTGCACTATATCGGTTAGTCCATCCCCGTTCGTGATCCTATCTCGGACGATCTCTCATCGAGGGCCCAACCACGTGAATCAGTCTGAGCGGCGACTACAATCCGTTACACGTAGGTGTTACTTTCTCTTCCTCTTTTAGCGCGCGGGCCTGAAAGAACCTTTCTTTCATTCCACTTTATCTGATTGCACTTGGCGCTTTTGACTTTCGAATCGGTTGACTCGACCCCAGATCTTACCCGACTTTGCCGCGATTGGCGGGTTTGATAAACCGATTCTACACGGTACGCCACATCCGCTGAGTCGACTGCTTTCGCGTTGACGGATCACGGTTGTCGGGACGTGATGATCCGAAGGACTTTGTTTCATGGGGATCGCGGGCAAACACGTATTCAAGACGTTTGGTCCTTACAAGGACATCAAAGTCCGGTACGTGGCGGAAAAACTCGGAGTCTCGTTTTGAAGGAACCACGCGATCAGGGATCACTGAACCCCATGGCGCCCCACAGGTTTTCCGGCGTCGTGTATCCCGGCGAGACGCTCGTCACAGAGATGTGGAAAGAAGGCAACAAGGTAGTGTTCGGTGCGTCGCACTTTTATTTCTAGGGTCGGAATGATGGGGAGTGCTCATTCTTTTCGTAATGTGACAGTTACGAAGACCAAGGAGCGAGGGACTACCGTCTTGACCAGTGCCGCGGTGACGCTGGCAGATGGGGACAAGGCGAGGTTGTAGATCATAGTGTACGTTTTTGGCACCTTCGAAAGCTTAAAGATCTGGTTGGATTAGTACGTGGGGTATGTGCAGAGGTATCTTCTAAGTATCCAGTGGGCCTCGATAAGTATCTTGTTGAAGTACTGAAGAGAAATGTGTGCCATGGACCAGATTTTACGGGAAACGAAGCAATTATGGCCAGGCACTTCACAGCCAACTGAAAGGTGCTCGCAAATAACTTACTTTTGTAGCCACCTCGTAGGCCAAGTTCAAACTCGCTTATCACTTCGAGCTTGTGTGGGATCATAATTAAAAAATGCGAAGATGGGGACTATTTACATGATCATGACATGTCAGTCCGAAGCTCGTCGAATAAACTTGTAGCCAATGCGTCAACGAATATTAAGAAGATGCATGAATTAAAAAGAGCGTAGGTGGATGGCACGCCGCCAGAGCCTAGTCCCAGTTGACCTAACAGGACAACAGGGGACTTACACCTAAAACGCGCAGGTACGTCAGAACATCACCAACAAGGGCGCATACACCGGAGCCACGTCGACCCCAAACAGCGACGTACCAGGGTAATACCAAAACGTGACACAGAGGATGAGGTAGAGGCCTGGTTATACGCGTGGTCAGTACGAAAACAACCCATAGACGCTCGATGAGAAAAAACGTACACATCAGTATCATTCCTTCGAGCCAGTTCGACTTGCCGTCTTGCATGATGTAGTTGACGGTGAGCACTACATACCGCGTCACAGGTTACAAATCGCAGCATAGGCGAATGGGCAAGTTGGGAACGCACCTGAAAGGAACAGGACGATGGACTGGAAAGGGTCAAACAGGAGGGTGAGTGGCTTGCCCAGTATCCACCCCAATGTGACGATAAACCTGCGTTGGCGAGAAAGGTAAGTACACATGGCACAGTCGATAAACCGGGAGAGAGGGGGGACAACGTACGGAATGACGAAGAGCGCAATTTGCTGGTGGACGAGGTTATTGCGTGATGGAAACGAAGCATGGTAAAGCAGAACTCACGATGCTGGAACCGACTGCAACCCCCAGACTGAGCGTCAACTTGTCCTTGACAGACACCGTCACCGCTGTAACGTGCTCTGCCGCATTTCCGACAATGGGGAGGAGAATAACTCCGACGAATTCCTTGCTGATACCTCCGGTTGCCGTCAGCCCATTGATGGAGTCTACCAAAAACTCCGCAGTAACAGCGACGAGCTACACACATCAACGATTACCTTCACCATCAATAGAACATATAACCAGTACACTTACCACGGTGACAGCGACCAAGAGACCGATAGACACAGGAACGCTCATTTGAGGTTCCTCAGTTTCCTCCTCATGTATCATCGGTGTAACGGCCTGACCTGACTCCGGATCGGCAGCATCGCCCTTCCCGGCCTCTGGTGTTAAGAAACGGACCTGTGGCTGAGGAGAGGACGGGGGAGAGCTGACCAGTGCCGTATCAGCATATTGGGGCACCGTAGCTTGCTTGCCACGACGGAATTTCTTGAACTTGAATGGGTTTTCGTCGTATTTCTTTGATTCCATAATCCCCTCGCTATCATCTTGGTAGAGACCTTTGTGTGAAGAGAGCTGAAAGAAGAGGTAGGACGCATAGACTGAAAAGGTAGTAATTTGTATCAGCCATGTCATCATGACTTGAAAGCAAGCCCGTACTAAAGAGTAGAATGATGGCGACCTGGGAAGACTTCAGATGTATTCGTTTATCCCTGATGTTGGTGAACGCACCCCATGACTCATATGAAGGACCTCATTATTAATGGTGTTTGAATCGGAAGTCGTCTCAAGAGCCATCACGAAGGCACCGGGGAGGAGGACGGCGATAACACTGATCGTCAGAAGAGTCGAGTTCATCTGTGCCGAAACTTTTGGTCCAAGGTTTCAAACAGTGCGAACGACAAAGCGATCGAGAAACACATACTAATCCCAAAACCCTGCTCCGAGAACCTCAAACCACCCGCAAAGAAACACATGCCGAGCACGAGTACTGTGTGGCGGGCAAGATTAATGGGGCGACGTGTGATGCGGCAGAAGGCTTACGCAAATTGCTTAGGATAGACCCGACGACTAGCAGAAGGTGAGTCTGGAGATGTGCAACCGACGGAGAGACTTTTACTCACGGGATGACTGCACAATGTCAAGTTCACACTTCACCAAAGCGATGATCTGACAGAACGCGCAATGAGGATGTAACATGCAAGTATACATGACGGAATTCAACATACCGAGACGATTAACTCGACACTACGGCAGAAGTGGCCGTGGTTAGCCTGATGAGAGGAGCAATGAGGATCTACTTACGCATTTCCCTAAGTGGAAAGATGTCAGATGGCCGTTGAAAAGATACCGATCACACTTACAAGTGTGGCATTCATGAGGCCTGCTAGGGTTTGCCCGACTCGCATCGATAATTCCTCCGTGGCAAATGCAAGCAACTGGTAATTCATGAAAATCGTCCTGTAGTTCCCAAGTCAACAACCCACCTTAGCAAGAGGTATGATGGCCAGAAATGAGACTGTTCAAGTGAGTAGACGGCAACCGGTGCAAGGGTGACCACGTACAGACGAAGATGAGCGTGTACTGGGTGGGCAACGCAAAATTTAGTGCCCACTGCCCGGGCGGACATCAGCTCAAAAGAAAGGACAGAAAAAATAAGGCATACAGATATTGGGATACAAAGGAGAAGAATATTCAAATCTGATAATAAACATATGAGGAAGAGGGGCCTCGCTTCGTCCGCGGGGTAACTCACAAGACGCTAATATGATAGCTCGAACACTTTGCCAGACCGTCGGAGGCGGGCCCACTTTCTTTGGAGGCTGCATGAGCGTGGCGGCACGCTGCTGAAGAGAGGTTTTCCTTCTTCCTTCAACCGTTGGTCTCCTCACCGCTGAGGATGAACTAGACGGCTCTGGGGAGAAAATCAAAGGCGTGGAGCTGAAAACCGGCTCTGAGGGGCCTTGTTCTGCCACTGGTGTTGACGATCGGGTGGTATCCATGAGTTACGCAGCGGTTAGCCTTAGGAATAAGGAACCCACTGCTACTATTTGGAGAGTAAGAGTCAAATTTAGCTGCGCTGGAACACCAGGAGTCAAGTACCTTGTAAGGTCGGTTTGTGAATGGGGGGGAAACAAACCAGGTGAACGAAGAAAAATGAAACTCGAAATTGAGATCCTATTTCAAGAGCTCGCTTGGCACGTCCGCAGTTTCCACTTGGAAAGTGGAGTAGTAGTATGGTTGCCACAAATCGCATAGAAACATAGACAAAAAAGGCAACCTCTGGCTGCTTGGTCGATCGGACAAGGCACAACTGGCATTGTCAAAGAATCAGTGTCCTTTTCTTATGTTTTTTCTGCTCTCTGAATCCTTCTCATATTTCACTTCCGTACCCTCAGCATAACCCAGAACTGCAGCAGCCTGCCAACCTGGACCGGAGATGTCCGAACGGCAGACTGTTCCATTCGAATGTTCCATATCCACATACGCACCGCACCCGTCGTACTGCCTCGCTCCGCCAAGCAATGCGTGGAGACCAGCTAAGCTTAATCGGACTCATGTCTTTCCGTCACTGGATTTTACCAAGGACCAGTGACCGATCCGAACGCCTCAAGTATTGTAATTGCCGTTCCAAGTAGTCACCGCCGGACAGAACTGCCAGCCCACTGCCACTGGGCGTCTGTTCAGTGCACTATAAATTTATCACCGGTGTCCGTACTTTATGGCACGGTGAGGCTGTGCACGCTTATCGTCTCAGATATGTTTCGCCTGCCAGCGGCCCGGATCTGCTTCACTTCCAATCCACGGATCACACAAAGTAAGTGACTCAGAGTATTTCGGCCGACCGTCCGAGTCGGTCACCTTACCCAAAGGCTTCCAGCTCTTTGGTAAGTCGAATCCTCCGACATTACTTACTCAGGGAGGCCTGTCAATGATTCTTGTTGTACATAAGCCTTACTATTATCACTCTCGTTGGGATTTTTCTCACTCCATTCTGAAACGAGGTTACGGTCACCCCGGCATGCACGTGGATAAACTGATGAATACGATGCAACTATGACTCCCGAGATACAAACTATCACCCTCCCTCAGGGTGCTTATCAACCCAGCACAAGTAAGTGGAATAGTATGTTAAAGAAAGGAAAAAATATAAGTCAAAGACCACAGCCCCGTAAATAACATCATGGGCCCATCAGTATGAACAAATCAGTTGTGAATTTAAATACGATGCTAAATGTCTATTCGATAACCACCCGGTACCTGGAGCGGCCTCGTGTGTTGGTATTATTGGTCCGTTCACCCTTGGTACGCAAACGAAACAGCGCCGTATAAGCCGTCCTCGCGGCCTAACATGCCATAGCCATGCAGAACCTAACGTTGAACCGGACATCAGCTCGGAACAGGAGAGAGAAACGAGACGTCACATACCTCCATTTTCCTCGCATGCCACCCCACGCCGCTGCTGACATTTCCGTTTGCATCTGCTAGCCGCTCCATTTCGGAGCGTAAAGGATGGCCGGCCGGTAGTTGCCTCCGCAGTTCCCCATTAACCCACCCAGTCGCCGTGTCAAGGTACCAGCCCCGACCCCCCTTGCTCCGAATGGTCCGCCACGTCCCAGCGCCAACTCCGAGACCGACGAGCGCTGGTATGGACAACTCGATGACACGAAGGCGAGTGGCTGCCTGTGGGACGATAGGTTCGGGACTGAGGATGGATGTGTAAGGCGGTGTACACAGTGGCCCGATGACTTGCGTGTGCAAAGCGATGGAGGCTTGGCGTGCATATCCCCGAGGACCCATGCCAGCACCAGCCCGACTCCGATCAAGCTCCGGTGAAGTGGATATGAGTGTCAGTACCTCGACGTTGACGGCCTTGGTCTTGATGAACGTGGTGATGGCTTCAAGTTCAAGCTCTGGGATATAGGAGAGACCCAACGAGCGTAGCTTTGGTTGCGGCCCGCACACGTCCTGCAGCAATTCTTTGGTCATTGGAGCGCTGGATAGGTCGAGGTATGTGAGTTCGCCACTAGTGAAGCATGGCGCAAGGGTAAATATTTCGCGGAGGTCCTCGGTAGATAGCGGGGACGGGAAAGTTTGGTCACCATAGAGCGTTAGCTCTTGTATCTGAGCAGCAACTGGCGATCGGATGAGGAAATCTCTGATTGACTCTCCGGTCAAGCGGGTGCATCGAGCCAGAGCAAGCGAACGAAGTCTAGCGGGCGAATCTCCGAGTGCATCGAGCAACTCTGGTGTGACACGTGTCGCGGAAAGGTCGAGATGGGTGAGAGAGGGGAATGCGAGAACAAAGGGGGTGAGGATGTGTGGCTGGATAGATTTTACACCACGTAGACAGAGACGCCGAAGACCAGGGAACGCCAACGACTCCTCTCGGGCAAAACGAACAGACAATGATGTACGAGAACGCCTCGCGTCCATTCGCTCCCCGTCTTCACTCCCACTTGAGTCACCATCGTTGGCGAGGAGGTGAGTATTGACAAACTCGGTGAGCGCGCCGACGAAAACAGCGCTGACACAACCTGTAAAATCGACGGCTTCGAGACCTTTACAGTCTCGCCTCCTCTCGCGCTCATCCTCCTCAGGATCATTGATGTCATTGGACACCAGGCCACGTCCACGTGATGGGCGCCCCCGGCCATGTGAGGGAACTCCGCGGAAAAATAACTCATTCAAAACAGGCAATGTTAGCGCCCCGTCCATATATTCGGTGGCACCAAAAGCCGTGAGGTTCGGCATTTCCTACAGGCACTGCATCAGCGAACGTGGGTAAGAAGATGAGCGGATGCATATAAACAAACCTTCAAAAGTGCCTCGACACGTTCCCCAGTAACGAAACGACTAGTCATTCCTTCCTCCACAGAACGACGCATCCCGATGGTCCGGAAATGATTAAAATCAATGTGCTGTACAAATCTTCCGGGCCGTGAGTCATGCAGTGTCGGAACTAAAGGCACGAAAGCTTAGTGAGCATGCAATTATTCAGAGACAAAGAATGGAATGGAACTTTACCATAAACGCCAGGCTCGTTCCTCTCAATAACATTTTGTACTGCATCACAAATGGTGCGCATGATCTTCCAGCGCGCTGGACTTTTGCTTTTCGCCCTAAGACGACGTGGACTGGGGTCACGAGACGCGGGTGGAGATAGCAATTCGGGAGGGATAGATCCATCCGGACCGCTCAGGGACTCAAGAATGGATTCCTTCCATTTTTTGAGGGCATCCTCATCAGTGGAAGCCCCAGGTAGGGTAGTACTAGCAAGAGCAGCCTTGGTAGCGGCATGGATGGACTGCTCGACAGCGAGTGCAGTGTTGTCCTCGGTGCTTTGGTCCTCACCACCGGTTATCTCCTCCAAGAGCGCAAGCCAGCTCCGTGGAAGGCGGACCTCGATTTTCTGCCACAGCCAAGGCTTGGCAGCGTTGTACCACGCATGATTGACGAGGCAAAGATTTGCCAAAGTCCTGCGCACAACTGGTTCTGGACAGTTTCCCGGCGGCATGGACGACGGCAAGGCAGTCGGCGCGCCATAATCTCTGAGCGCAATAGGGTCCAAGGAGCCCGTAAAGGGGGGCAGACCTGCGGCATAGACATGTGCACAGATAGTGAAGAGGAGTTCGGGAGGGTATTGCAAGACAGCAGACATGTGGAAGGGAGGTTAACGACGTTTGAAATCCAGAATGTGGACGCCAATGTGGAATCACACAGGTTGCGGAATTTCTTATATACCTGCACGGTCGGCACTTGCGAGACCTAGTAGGGCCGTGTTATGTAATCCGGGGATGAGATTGGGGCACAACCGATTTACGTCATAACGGCTCGTATAGTACCCCGTCGTAGGAGGACGGAACCGCGAGTTGTCGCCAAGTCAATGGTAGCATTAAGGACCTAACCTGAACTACCTTCTAATGGCATCATAGACGCGAAATCCAGGTAGTTGACCCTACATATGGAAACTCCTTGCATCATTCTCGTCGTGCCTGATGTTCCGAGAGCTATTATTTGCCCAGATATTGATCTGACAGAGCGTTTTAAATTCAGTCTGTCAGAGCCCCTCATCTCATCGAACTCGGAACTAGGCGTTAAACATGGGAACCCGCCTCGGATTCCTCGTGCATGTTTCAAGCCTCGCTTGCCTGAGTTCCCATAAGCTCCGGATGTCTCCTTTTAACAATCCAATCACGACTGGTGTTGCCAAATCGCCTCATTACATTCGCGCCAAACTCGCACCTTGCATATCGATTTTGCAGCAATAGCACACACACGTTGGAGTTATCTTACGTCTCGAGCACGGAATTAGGGCCGCTGCTTAACCCCAGGTGAAAGGTTCTGCCAAATAAAATTGATTTGACAGGCAGACGGTGCGTTGCTAAAGCTGTCACGGTCGCTTGACGACTCGACTAGGTCGTTTGAGGATTGTGATTGGAGGTCGGCTAGCAAAAAGGAACCAAAGGTGCCCGGTTCCCCGCGGCATGCCGCTTTTTCTGCGATGCATACTGATCAGGCGCGGAACCAAGTTCCGAGTTCTTAAGTATTTGACACACACTGTGCAGGGCAGTCTGTTCTCGAAGGGGATAAGGTATGCGATTACCGTAATGGCAACACCAACTTGAAGTTTCAACGACAATATGGCAAATCGGGTATACCACCATTGGAGGCACATTTCATCATGGTCCTTACAATTGAGAGTGAATACACTGTGCTGGTCTGGCTCAACTGACAGAAGTGATGACCAAGTTTCAGAGTTCTCTCTCGCAGCGCACTACTACCAGCTCGTTGTGGGGTTTTGCTGGTTGCAATGGTAGTACTATACCTATGCGCTTCGCGAACATCTGATCGTTCATCTATGCCAATTGAATTCTACGTGTTTCAACCAATATGGTCCGCCGTATTGGACTGATCTTCACATTCTGACCATCGTTTTTGCGGTCGCATCAAACAAACACGCCATTGGGCGACATTCCGCGTTGACCCGAATGGTGATGACAGCAGAAGTCATGGGGAAGCCATCACGTATTAATTAGCATTCGCCGCCGATGGTACATCATGTCACGACTGGTGGGTTTCCAAACCATCTTTGGTCATGCCTTGACATAAAACTCGTACTGTTGCAACATCCAAACGAGGGAAGCAGCTATCAACATCAAGTCAGCGGGTCTGTGAAGCCAACTTGCATGTACAACTCAACTGGACACTATCACGGGACTGAGCACTGGCACATTGAATTTGGCAGTACGAAAGATGAATAACTCGGAGGTGAAGTGCGCAAAGGCAATGAGGTATGTGAACAGAGCCATGTCATACACACTGCAGAGATTTAACTAGGCACGACCGGATGGCGAGGTACACGTACACTTTGCTGTGGATGTTGTAGGCGGCGTATCCCCGCACGACGGCAGAGGTCAACGTCCACGCGGCGAACGTGCGTGCCTGCAGTCCTGTGACTGTGGGAGAGTTATGGTGAGTGGAAGGCCCAGACAAGAGAGTCCTACTGGAGGTGGGTGCTACACCAGTGTACAGCCTACGGGTGAGCTTGAGTGTCGCAAAGTTCTGGACCGTGTTGAAAATGGCCATGGTGGCGACAATGAGTTGCCATTTTGGTAAGAGCCCCTCGGTTTGCGGCAGAGCTGGTCAGATAAGGTCAGAAAGGAGACAACGCACGAGGAGGACGCGCTACCGTCGAGGAAAAGCTGGGAAGCCATCAGAGTTGGGACGAAGACGAAGGTGAGCGCCGATCGCGCTTCCAATTCGGGTAACGTATATTGTATTACATAACATTTCCTAAAGCAGGGATTGGCAGAGAGTGAGTTTTGCTTTGCCCAGTTGTCAGTAGTGCCAAGTGTGCTTTTCGGGACAAGCACGCAGTCCATGCCAGATCCCCCCTCAGCACCACCCCCCGGTCCCTCCCGCTCGAACTCTTCCGCCAGCACCGCCAGCAGCAGCGGGGTCAGCCTCAGCCGTCGCTCGCGCATCACCCGAAAACGAACTGGAACGATCACTGCAAGTTCGCATCGCGATGAGAGGAGCACCGGACTCGTGGAACAGGTCTTAGACATATCCGCAGCTAATAGCGCAGACTCAGCTGCGGGACTGGTTGCTAGTCCCCCCGCGACCCCAAATGGCACGTTGGCAACACATCCTCGACCCGGCGCAGTCTCCCCTTTGGGCTCTGATGTACGTAGCGGGTCAGATGCAGATAGGAGTTGTACCACCTTTGGGACATTCGGTCCTCTAACAGATGGCCACGAGGCACCACCGGGCGACTCTCCACGCGTTCATCCTTCGCAAAGCCAGCCTGGGGTAGCGCCGTCGTCCGAGACAGCTGTTTCCCCTCCCACGGTACGTTCACCTTGCCATTGCAAATTGTGTCCCACTTCAATTCCGTCCCTCAGGCTGTGCAGACAAAGGGAAAAGGCAGACACCCGCCTCGCCTGACTGCACCTCCGTCGTCGTTCAAACCTACCCCTACAGACGCCGACAGGGCGCGAAGTAGTTTGCGCGACTCCCTATTAACCCAACAGTCCTCAACCTCTTCCTCTGTGTATCCCATGTCCACCTCCATGGGAACCGATTCTCCTCCGTCCCCTCTATCTCCCGTCCAGCCAGACCGTGGTGTTCCCATTCCTGCATTCGAGCTCGACGGTCCGAAAGTACAAGAGTTCGACGCAGATGACGTGTCTTATCGACTACAGCTTCTCGTCAAGAACAACTACTTTCTCCCACCCGCACATTCCAAACCATCTCCCGCTGATTTTCCCAACAACTCCAAGAAGGCACCCTCTCCGACGTTTTTCGACTTGTTTCGTGTTGGGAAGCCCAAGTCGAAACCTCCCAGTCCTGATGTCGCGAATGGTACCAGTCCAATTTTCAGAGTGACCTCGGATTCCACGACAGCCTCTGGTCAGGTTGCACGCGATAATGGTAGACCCTCGCCGCAAACGTTCCGTCCTCTGCCAGGGAGCCAACATATGGCAAGGGTAGTTGTGGTTCGGGAGAAGATGGAGGACTTGGCTGCTGCTGCGAGGCAAGCAGAAGTGGATCTTGGGAGGCGCGACTTTTTGTTGGATCGGGACCGCATCTCTCGGAGGACTAAATTTACCACTTTTGATGGCATCGTCGATCCTACGGAGACAGTTGATGTACCACCTCCTTCGGCCAATTACCCTTTGGCGCTGCAGGCTTCGGCGCTTCACGGGCTTGGCATCGAAGATTCGGTCGGTGCAGCTATTTTGGCAGAACGGTTACCGCCCCCGGGTAGTCCCGGTCAATCGTCTCTGGATCCTCGGGAAGATGCCTGGAGAAAGGCTCTGCTTCGGGAAGCAGTTGGGCATTCCCTCAATACTTCGAGGGCCACGTCATCTGCCTCGCGCTGCTCGACGCCGACGAAGTCTCCCTTCCGCGCGCGATCATCGGAGTCGCTTCGCCCCGACCGAATGATAGAACAACAGAGGAGGTTGCTGGACCAAAAGATTCTCAGTCATCCTATTATCGACCCCTCGGAGGACTTTGCACCACCTACCCCGATGGCCAGTTCAACGATAAACCCATCAGCCTTGGTTGCTGTTGTGGCGGATCCAGATCGTCGGCGGTTGTCGAATCTTGCTCTATTGAGAGCGGAGACGCCTGTGCCACATACGCCCCTTTCTCCACCACCCCGTCGACCATTTTGTAACCCCCAGTTCTCGCAGTCGCAGACCAACATTTCACCGACTTCGAATAATTTCTCGTGTCAAACGCCGAGAAAGCAGTTGCGCAAGTCTATGTCGTCTCCTATGTTGTCTGAAAAGCAGGGGCGCAAGGCGAACGGGACCGTCACAAAAAGCCCCCCAATGCCTACCCTGAGTGTATCGCCGGCTCCGTCATCTTTTGATAACCGAATGAGCGGAATGACCTTGATATCTCGTGACTCGGGCAGCGAGCACTACGACCAAGTCGTCGATGACCAACCGGGCCGGCAATCACTTGCAATAACTCTCCCAAGCACGGATGGCCGACAGTCTATCTCCGAATATTCGCAGCCCTCGCCGACTGCATCCGCATTCCGTGATAGATGGTCAGACGGTTATTACTCTGCCAACTCGGGAGGTCCCGGGGGCAGTGCAAACCCTTCTCTCAATTCATCTGTCATTCGTCAACACCCACGTCCACCTACCATGTCGCCTCCACCCAGACCGTCTTCATCTCTCGTTGGCGTTGCCTTGTCACCACCACCTCGCACAGGTTACCTTCCTTTTCAGTCCACGTCCTCTCGGATACTTGCTATATCATCTACTCGATCATCCTCCCAAAGCACCGTCCACTCATTTTCATCCAATTCAACTCTGTCACAATCAACCCGTGCACCTCAGCCACTCTTCTTAAACGTCTCATCGCAGAGCTTCCATTCTGCGCTCCATTCTGCGCCGCCCCCCTCCTCTACCACCGAGTTCTTTGATCACATACAGGCCCACGCAGATGCGATGGATGATCTGGATGACTCTGACGATAGCGCGAGCGAAACATATCACGATCTCGCTGTTTTTGCCTCCCCGCCTCGTAGACCTAAGTTAATGCAGTTAGGCAACCTCTCGACACCAAATGTCTACCCTGGGGCCAAGGAACCTTTTTATCCGTCTGTCATCCCCACTGAAGAGCGGAAGCCTGTGGGACACACAGCCTCCAAGACACCCTACTTTTCCAGTGTCAAAGGGGTTCCTGACTCCCTGACGCATCTGTCACTCGCTCAACATTCACGGGAACATCTTCCTACTGAGGAATCCTTGCCTAGTCCCCCCCCTGCGACAGCGGGGGCTGAGAACGTTCGGCGGTGGCAACAGGATCAAGAGGCGTTCCAAGAGTCTTCGAGAAGATTAGATGGTTTGCTTATCCGGCATATGCAAGCAGAAAAGGATACATTGAAGAGAATTGCTGAAACTGCAAAAGTAGCGAAATCATGATTTTTTTGGGCTTTTCCTTACCATTTACCCTACGAGATCTAACTCTTTTTCTTCTCCGTCCCAAAATTGGCACGTCACTCATTCGACATACCCGTTTTATGATTGCTTTCTTGTTTACCTGCTTGTAACTGGCACGCACATGATTGATATTTAGTTGATTTTCGATCCCTGGATGGAAATGTTGTTGTGGTGCTCCTGTGTGATTGCACGTGAAGCCTGCCGCGTTCTGACTCCGCTGCCCCAACTAATTGAGATGGTCGTAGTCATTGCCCTGCCAGTCCACTTCTGCTGTTCTTTACGTTTTCCAAGCAACACATAACGACAGATACGATGGAAAAGACCCAAGACACACACAGACAACCTTACTCCTGGCATCAGGTCGGTATCTCCTCCTCCACCGTCCGAGTCATAGGTGGTGGCGTAACCCTTCCTTGGCTGACGGTTATTCCAGTCCCATGATCAGGTGAAGCTCTCTGGGAAAGCCCATGGCTGTTGCTCATCCTTACTGTGTCAATGGTCTACAGGCGACGGTGTTGCTCCTCGTTCCGTATGAGACATCCAAGGAAGACGTGGTGGTACGTACTCGCCTCATGCAACACCTACGCTGTACCGCTCTGTCTCGCACCTAACCTTCATCGACACAGGTGGTGATAGAGCGGGACTATCTTTTAGCCGGCGTGAGAGGACAGCAGCCAGTCGTCAAGGTAGGCGCTTACTACTGTTCTCTTTTCTCGCACCTGTCCATTCTGACGTTTCAACGATGTCACCTCACCTGCGGGTTCTGACTCTGAATGTGTAGGGCCGACTTTACGGAAACGTAGACGTTGCCAATTCGGCGTGGCAACTCGAGCCTCGAACCTCGCGACTCTCCGCGCGGGAGCGCACGACGTCGACGATATCCACAACGTCGACTCAGTCGTCGTATGCACTCGTGTCGGATCCGGAGATATCAAGCAGTTTTGCGGCGTCGCTTGAGAGTGCGCAGACGTCGGACGCGGAGGAGGTAGTGACGGTGTCGCCTGGGTTGGCTTCGCCGGTGTCGTCTGGGGATGAACGGTTTGGATCGGCGTATCCGCGCAGATCGGAGACGGGCGCGTCAGGTGCGGTGTCCCCGGCGATGCAACCACATGCGTTGTCGTCTTTTTCGTCGTTGGAGTCATTGCCGTCCCCTTCGGGAAGATTGTTGACGCTGCATTTGGAAAAGGAGCAGTCGATCATATGGCCGTCGCTCATTGTGGGGCCTGTGCCACAGGAACTTTCTCCGTGTGCACCCGTACCCGCTGCGCTGGATACGGATCTGGAAAGCAAGTATAACATGGATCCGACAAGCCTCGTTTTGTTTGCCATCGAGCTGTTCGACATCCGAAAGGACAGAGAAGAGGCGTTTGAATGTTTTGTGTAGGTGACCCTTCATGCATGCTGTTGGACGCTTAGAACATTGATCTCTTTCTGTCTAGACGCGCTTGGCACCAGGCACACCTGCCTTCTGCCACAATGAAACTCGTCACGCATTACTTGCCTCTCCAGATACCGCTCAACGTGATCGATGCCAACGAGGAAAAACAACGTGGCACGATGTCCTACTATTTACAATGCATCGGTGGCCCTCTAGGTCTAGCACAACTCTTCCTTGAAGCGGGTCTCCTTCACCTCGAAGGTGCCGCGTCAGTTCTGCTTTCTGCTTCATACTCGACCCTTTCTTCCATTCGCGTACCCCCTCCTCCTCAGCCCGGTGAAGGCGGTGCGGAGGCGTGGAAAAGAGACAGAGAGCTAGCAAGTCGCTACTTTGATCGTGCGAGGACGTTGCACCCCGAACTCGACGTACCCGTCATTCCCGACGATGGCACCGGCCAAGCTGTGGTAGGCAGCACGCACGAGCTCGAGATGCCGTCGATCGAGATTCATCCGTCTGCACCGGAGAGCGTGTATTCGGGTAAAGAGTCGGTATATTCGGAGCAGGAGACGATGATACGTAGGCGGAGACAGAAGAAGGAAGAGTTGATTTTCCTGGACGAGGTCAAGGGCAAGGAAGACATCGAGAATGCGTGGTATTTGTACGTGCCGAGCTTGGTGGGCGCTGGGACGGCGTTGTTGGTCGTTGGGGTGATTGGCGCTCTGAGCTTTTCGTCGTGGAGGCGAAACCAGGGCTCTTGATTCGCCGGTCGTAGGATGGAGAGGTCCGGTTAGATGGGTGGGAGGAACACTTTTGATTATCTGTAAGCTGTTTTACGCTCGCATGACGGTACATATATCTTTTTTTGGCTGTGTTAGAAGTCGTATGCTGCTCAAATTCTGTTCTTGATTATCTACGTTATCGGTGATTCAAAGGGATATGTTTATTAATGGATGCATGATGGCACAACTATCAATTGAAGAGTTGCTTGGAACACGGAGTCGCCGCGCAGCTAACTGACTACAGTAGGGTCATATAGTAGTAAATGGAAGCCGTGCAGAACGCTGATATACGCTAGTCCCCAGAATATAGTACGGAAATGGACAACGGTGGAACGAGAGGACCGCTTCTGGTGAAACCCCGCCAGCCCAACCCCTCCAAAGAATTGCCACGCCAGTGCAATAGAACGGCTTTAATCACTGCGTAGAATTCTGCATGCATCATCAGTCACCTGTATTGCGATTACACGCTGAGCATACCTAGTTGTCTGTTACCCTGAATCTCTTCCGATGCTGCATGACATTCGTCAGCTCCACCCTCAGATCTTCGTTCTTCCCCATCCCACCGGGCTCAAAGCCACCCAACCAATCGTCCAAATTGTCCTTGGCGTCGTTGCGTTCCCTCGTCGAGGATACCATCATCATGTGGATCGGGTTCGACGGGTCAAACGTGGTGAACGATTCATGACCCCGTTCGACGAAGACGTGCCACAGCGTGTAGGCGACAGCGGCATACATCATCAGCGCGACGATCGTGATGGGAATGATCGTATACCCCCACATCGTAGACTGGCGGTACCATCCCATGCTCGTGATCGTCTCATAGCCACTCAAAGGTATCTGTGCCTCGGTCGGAAGAGAGCGTGGGTACGCCGAAAATGCAGATCGGAGGAACTGGGGGGTGGATGAGGTTCGTTTAGCTTGGCTGGATGTAATGGAAAAGACGCACCGTTCCAGAGAACTCGATGACACCCCGCCAATATTGTTCCTGAAACCGTACTTGTTGGCTTGGTTGGACAGCAAATGAGAAGGAGAAAGCTTACCATTTCCCATAATAGGAGGTTGGTCACGTCCTCGGTGCTGGATGAGTTGTTGCCCGAGGCGGAAACATAAATAGAATACAGGGCATCGCCGATAATGTTTGTGGTCAAACCTTGCGTAGTCCGTGACTGATAGTCAAAGATGGCCGCCAGGAATCGCGTCACATTCGTGTTGCCACTCCCGAGTGGTTGTGAACTGATGACAGTCGTGTTTATAACACCATCCGAGTAGCTCACAAGAGATGTCGTGACGAGTGGGCTTATCGCACAAACCGTTAATGGAAGGAAATCGTATTTCCAAGTTGCATTGGTAACCACAGCTGAAATAAGGACATTGATTGAATTGCAGACAAAGCACGAAGCAGGGGATCAAACTCACTGAAATGTTCCCAAGACAAATTGGTTTGTCGAAGAGGATAAGGGCACACGAGGGAGGATATTAGTCCACTCGAAGAAACCTGTGGTACAGTGGAGGAGTTGGACCGTGTCACATATTGCTGTTGAGATGGTCGACCTTGCGTTTCATAAAATGACATTCATATTTTGCAATTACCTCCGATGAATAGCACGCTCACCTTCGCTGCAGTCGCTCGTGATGTTCCATGCCCACAGCCAGTAATCGGTAGTTCCATTAGCAAGAGGAATAGGTATCGGGTAGAATGAGGAGGTAAGATTCAGATTGCCTGCTGAGCTACTATTGGTCGGGTAGCACGACACATTTGCAGTAAGACCTTGTTGCTGTAATGTGAATTCGTTGTATAGTCCCTTTATTGTGTGACCGTTGGGAAAGTGCACATCAAGGTGTGTCGGAACTAGACCACCAGGGAATGCAAGACCGGTATTATTACCTGAGACGGGATCGCTTGTACCGTTATATGACGGCACCGCAGGAAGCACACCACCTACACCATGGTACAAATCAACAGTTTAAAGAATCAGGATCCGCACGTACCTGTAGATATGTTGTATTTTGCACCATTGAAATCAAATATTCCTGCTGCGCCAAAACTGTACTGCGCGGCTGCAATACCACTCAGCACGCCCTCAAGACTAATAATCTGAGTTGAGTTACCGCGAACTGGTCGGACTGTCAATGACTATGTCTCAACTTGAGAAATTCAACATTACCCAGAGCAGCGCCACTCTGGACAAGTTCCTGCTGAAGCAGGGACTCGAACGAGCTGCTGGTGAGATCAAGTTCCCACCCGGATGCGTCAACGGTCCAAGTGACAAGACCCGGTGTCAGCAGTACAGCCCAGCTGCGTGATATCTTAAGATCATTTGATTTCATGCAGAACCGAACATCGAGTATACCTCGACACCAGCAACTTTGTCACCCCGAACACCAACATAGTCACCAAGGTCGGGACCAAATGGCGAAAGTTGATGAGCAATGAGTTGCTGACCAAGGTGATCCCGCCACTGAGGTGAATCAACGAGATTGATTTATGCATACGATGCCGCAATGCTTCTTTGAAAGCGATTGACAGGAAACTGAGTAATTTAAACCATCATGAGGGATACTCTCGCAAAAAATTGATGAAACCGCACGTTGTGGTCGCCACCGACAATATGGTAGCAACTAGAGTGATTATCCAAGTGGTCTCGGTCGGCTTCAAAAACATGAGGTCAGCGAGATCATCAGAGACAATGAGGGGATCGTGGGCGAAAACCACACCCAGGAAACACCACCCAGCGGCGAGAAGCACGGTTTGACCGACAATCGCCGCGGTGAGCTCCAAGGTGTGTAGTGTTCGAGGTTCCATGATAATGTGTAAACCACCTGGACCGTCGTCAGCAAGCAAACTGCAATTTTATCATATTATAGTTACACTCACGCGACTTCCATTTTGCACAAAAAGGCTGGGTCGCTCAGGGTCGATGACGGGTATTACAGTCGACTCCCTCATAACGCATACCCCTCGGGATAGGCCTAAAGGTATGCGTTATGAGGGAGTATGTGTTATCGGGGAGGTCGACCTTTACGGCAGTGAAATTTGAGTAACCATTATGTGCGAATAAGGATAGTACTCTACTACTAAGTGAAGCTATTTACGAGTAAAGTAACTAGTCAATTTTTTGTCCTTCATACTCTTCACCTCATGGACCTGTGTCATCCGCCCGAACAAACCCAGTACCGCCTCTACCTTACGTACAAGTGGATCATCCATCTCGTTGCCATACCTGTGCAAGACCATCATTGCCTGGAGTGCTTCCTTCCGTGTTGGAGGTGGGTCGGTAGGTTCGTCACAGTCATTATTCCCATCGGTGCTGACCTCATCGCCATTGTGACCCTTGCTTGATTCCTGCGCTGCCTTTGTGTCCATCACTGCCTGAAAAATATCCTTGTTGCCCACATCAAAGACATGGCTTGACTTGGCAACTGGATTGAGTAGCTCTGTGATGTCCATTCGGTTTGAACGTTGGAGGGCCCCTGTCGCCTCCAAGACGTCCAAAGCTTCAGTAACGAGCCTCTCCTCTTCAGATACAGGATTGTTATTGGCCTGGGCTTCAGTGGTATGAATGAGAGCCAATGGGTTTCATGGGAACAAGCTGGTGTTTCAGTTCACTG
>JBBPQL010000451.1:0-25717 GCA_038092515.1 Boletus subparvulus | reverse complement strand
CTGGTACCGTTTTGCTGAGGAACGCCTCGGCCGGATGATCAGCCACGATTCGCTTTACCTGATCACGGGGTTTTATAAGGCATGCTCCTGGTCCCTCGAATCATTCGAGAACGCTTCTGGTAGCGGAGAGTTCTCCGCACAGTTCAAGATGGCACAGGTTGGGGGAAGTAACATTGCAGGGACCTATACTTGGGAGACTACACGTGCTCTGGATTGGCGTGTCGGGCCTGTTGATGTCTACGGGTTCCCCAACCAGTCAGTCTTTATCCGTGGGTTCAAAATTGCTTTGCGGTCGGACTTTCTGGGTAAAAAGCGGATCAAGGTTAAGGCAGGTGCCCCAAGTACTAGTTCAAAGCATGGGAGGCCATGTTGTCAAACGTGACTCCTGGATATCAAGCGTTTGGACGGGATTATCGAGAGGCAGCCACCTGTTTGGTCTCGAGCGTGCGCAGGGAGCGCACCTGGACCGGTGGGCTCGCCGTCCCCTCCATGTGTGAGCTGTCCGTGCGCGTGGTCTGAGATCCTGATAGTCAATGAGCACCTTGTCCTGGATGGTGTTTGGATTGGCGTTGGCCATGTCGTAAAAAGTCTCGCGGTCAAAAAAAATCATGGACGATGTCCTCATCGGCCCGCCCTATAAGACTGCACAATATACAGGGCTTTCGGGAGGGTCATCGGTGCCAACTTGAGATTGGGGAGAAACGGCTTCCTCGTCACCACCACCTCGAGGTCGTCATGGTCGTCGATGCGGTTAGGACCCACCTTAGATATTGAGTGCACCATTCAGTTTCAGAGCCTAGGGAACATGTCACGTCTGGGATAAACTGTTCTCGCATCGTGCTCGTTTCACAAGGTCTCGTGGGACACGCGACTCGCGGCGGCGGTTGGAAGTCCACCAACCTAGAAAGGTTCCTGGATTCACAGAGATCATGTCCGGTTTGAGCATACGCGACTCGGATGAATACAACGAACATACCAAGTACGCGGCCTGCGAGTCACTAATGAGCGTTTCGTCGCCAAATATGACATCCTAGTACCTTCGTCGGGTCATTCGGTAGTGCGCTGCTGGTACAAGGAAGACGAAGGCACGCCACTGACAAAACACACTACTCCGAACCGGGTCTTTCTGCAACGCTGCAACGTTCAGCACTTGCATTCTCCAGGTTTTCATTGGTAAGTCAATTGAGAGTCTCGGAAGTCTTGATAACACGTACGATGCATCACATGCGCAGCTAGAACTTCCGCAGCCGTTCTGGTTTGCAGGGACAGACGTGATCTGTTCGCTCGGTCAACACTCGGATGGCTCAGAGTGAATCAAGAGAAGTAGTAGTTCTTGGTGATAATACTGGCAAACACGACAGGCAGGCTACTAGTCTCTGTCTGGGACAAATCTGACAGCACCACAAAGTCCCGCTTCTTAACTTGTCATCACCGCATAAGAACGACACTTACTATTCCCATTGTGGTCCCATGACCAGCCATGACTTCGCTTCCAGAGCCTGGCCGCGTTTCCTCACCTTTCCCGGTACGCACCCATGATGCCCTCCGGACGGGATCGATCGATCGTGAACGATTTTTCAGACGACGTGATTTTAACTCACGAGGCACTTTTGCTGTGCCCAATGATGGTGGCTTGCTCAATGAGTGAAAACTGGCGTGTGGGGCCACAAGTTCCGACCTGACTGAAAGGTCGTACAGGTTTTCGCGTCATGTAGAATGCATGCCGTGTTTGCTGTGCCGATGAGTCGTGTGGATGGAAGGTGGGACGTAGCCAGGCTGCCCTAAATGGTTAGCAAGTCGTGTTCCTCTTTGATACATCGACGATCTTCATATCAGAGGACGGCTGTCATTGAGGAACTTGAATCCCAGCCTGCACCTTGCAGACCGTATCGTGTAAACGTGCAAATAAATACTTCATACACTTCGCCATGGCTGCACGCAAGGCCAATGGCGTTTGTACGTCACACGATAACAGTCTGAACGAATGTTCCTGACGTGGGGATCCAGAATGTGCCCGCGTTTCAAATGTTGCCAAGGGACTGGCCTTTCGTGGTGAATGTAGCTAGCTCCATCCATGTCCGTTTTGTCCGAGCACCACTAGGTTTTGGAGTTACTCAGGGCCACCCTGATATGGTACTACGAAGGTAACCACTCAGTGATACTGCCGACTCGGTTATTGGGCCAGGAATCCCATCATGATGGGGGTCCCGGCAGTACGGCAGAGACAAAGTAGCGTTCGACGCCACTGCACGTTGCGACCTCATGTTGGCCTGCTCGGCTCCCAGTGCCCACATCCCACGTCCCGCAGCTACAAGTCTACTACGAACCATCTCCTCTCACTCGTCTTCACCAGCTTCACCTATAGCATATACCACCAATCCAGCCAAAGCATGGATACAAATCTGTACGTATATTAGCTTCCTGCGTTATTTCCCAGTTGTGGCTGAGAGACGCTCTAGGGCAAAAAACATCACCATCAAAGGTGGGGTTGTCCCGCTCGTCCTTGTGTGTTTCTGCGACTTGACCTTTTCCCAGACATCGAACTTCGCACCCAAGCGAAGGATAAACACGGGGGCACGAACCAATACCACATCGAGTTTTCCGTAGGCGATACGCTCTGGTCGACGAAGAAAGCAAAGGGGGGAAACAAACGCACTTCTTGGAATGAAACTTTCGATTTTGTTTTGTGGGTACATATGCATTGCTCTACGCCATCGAACTAACGCTTGCTAGTGACGGAGACGAGAGTAGCGCCTTTCTTGCAACGGTTTACGTGAAGAGTCCCTTGAAAAAACAAGACGGAGCTGTTGGAAGTATCACAGATACCATCGGCGGGATATTGGCAAAGGCCAAGAATGGCGGTACGAGGATACTGTGTATGACAATGCCATGCTTTACTGACACAATCTCTTCCGATCAAAGTCCTCGAAGTACCTCTTGGCAGAGGTACTTCCAATGCGCGTAATCGTTCAGGGATTACGATGAAATTCGCATTTGTCGCTGAGCTGCGTGGAGACGTGAACGCAAACGAGCTTCATGGTACCAATGCTGTCGAAGGGGCGACGGAAACGGGCAGTGTACCCCGCCCCACCCCGCAAATCGTGGCGCAGGTGGATTCGGCGATCAGTACTGGCACAGAAGTCGCAACACAGCTTCAGACACTCGGGAATACATGGAACGTGCTATTGCAAAGGATGGCGCTTTTTCACAAGATCGTGGCTGGGAGTGCAGAGGTATCTGGTCTCCAGCGCCTCGCTCCCTCTCCTTCTGAATGTCGCATAGATTCACCCGTGTGCGTCGCTGGCCTTGTCTGTGATATCGGCCGCGAACCAGGTCTGTGTCTTGTTCAACATTCTCACTAGCGCTTATCCCGGAGCTTATTGCCGCTCAGGCGCTCGTAAACCAGCAGAATCGCGATGACAGGGTCATTCGCTTAGCGGGAACTATGAACGACGTCTTTTCGTTCGTTGAGGATGCCGAGGCCTTGAAGGCCATCGAGGCGCACAGAGAGCCCATCAAGCTCCTGATCCAGCAGGTGACGGAGTGTGGGTACTTCATTGCTGAATACGCCAAGCAAATCAACTTTTGTTAGTCGTCGTTCCCTTTACAATCCCCATCACTGATCTTCATATTCAGGGATTCGGACAGCCAAATATGCGCTCACGGATATCGATGGGAGGGTCGCGGATTATGAGAACAAGCTTCGAGAACTGAAAACCGCATTCTTGGAAGGAGTTACACTGCAGTCTGGTATCACCGTCTTTCGCGTGATGGATGTCGTGCAGAATATCGGTAGGTTCCACTTGTTGAGATTGCGTCAAGATGCTCACAAATGTTGAATACAGTGAAACCCATCGACCTGAGCGACATGCCCTATGCTGCTGGCGCTAGATACGTGCAGGAGAAGGGGTGCCTACCGGGTACCCGCGAGGCTGTCATCCGAGAGATTTGCGACATTCTCAATGATCCCGCCGAGGACGCTCCTCGAGTGTGCCTCCTTACTGGCGTTGCAGGCTCGGGCAAGTCCGCCGTTGCCCACTCGATCTCTCGACTGTACGACGGACAAAAGAGGCTGGGCTCGTCGTACTTCTTCGTTCGTAGTGACGGCAAGAAGCGCAACCCACACAATGTATTCAGTACTCTCTCGCGCGACCTGTCCGACCACGATCCGCAATTCAAGTCCGCACTTTGGAGAGTCGTAAAGAACAATCGAGCGCTTCGGACGCCGATGTCACTTTCAGAGCAAGTCGAGCAGCTTATCATCGGACCCAGCAAGAACATCGATTCCATCGGGCCCGTGATCGTCGTAGTGGATGCGGTCGATGAGAGTGGCAAAAAGACAGATCGCCGACAACTCCTAGACGTCCTCTCACAGCAATTCACTGAACGTAAACTTCCTGCCAACCTCCGGTTCCTCATTACAGCTCGGCCTGAAAGGGACATCCTGGACGCGTTCCCGGCTGGTCCACAAATCGTTCATAAGCATCTAGGGGACGTCCCACAGGCCACGGTCGACGAGGACATTGGCAAGTTTATCCATCACTCCCTGCATCGTTTCCCCGAGCTCGAATCTTCGTGGCCAAATCAGGAATGGCGTTACCTTCTTGTTCAGCAGTCCCAACGTCTTTTCCAGTGGGCCTCCGCTGCGTGCAAGTTCATCAGAGGAGATGATACTGATGGGCTCGACCCTTGTAAGCAGCTTGAGATACTCCTGCGAACCGGCCGTCCTGGCATCCACCCACTAGACAGCCTGTATCGGGTTACACTCGCTGAGCTCTTCACTGTGGTTGATGCTCGAAATCGGTTTCGGAAGGTGATGGCCGTCGTGCTGGCACTTAAGGAGCCACTATCTCTTACTTCCCTGTCCGCTCTCTTTGGTAATGACCAGAAGTTTCGGAATGTCGTCGAACATCTGGGATCATTAATAGACGGTGTCACGGATGAAGGGACGCCCATCCGTCCCCTCCATACATCATTCCATGACTTTTTACTGGATGGAGATCGCAGTTCCATGTTTCATCTCGACATCCTACCACGTCATTCTCTCTTTCTTGGCCGCGCATTGCTCGCATGCATGCGAAAGATGCTCAAGTTCAACATCTGTGATCTCAAGGACTCTCGACTCCGCAACACTGAAGTCTCCAACCTGACAAGTCGGGTAACCAAGACCATCCCCCCACACCTCGCATACTCGTGCCGATACTGGATGGACCACATGCAGCATGTAGCGTGCTCTGAGTTGTTAGCTGAGGTCGCTTCATTCTTCAAGAAATTCTTCCCCTTCTGGCTCGAAGCCATCAGCCTTCTCTCCCTCTCCTCTCCTGTGTCATATATCCTGGGTGCTATAGAGACCTGCACTATCCTGGAAGAATGGGCCAAGGTAGGATCTACTGGCATACTCAATGATAAATATCACTGATGGTGCTACCAGGGTAATGAGATTGCCACTTTAGCATCAGAGGCATCCCAATTCATTCAAGTGTTTGCTCCTGTCCTCAGAGAATCCACACCCCATCTTTATCTGTCAGCTATGCCCCAGACTCCCTCTAGCTCCCCACTCTGGCAACTCTGGCTCATCCACCTTCAAAATCATCTTTCAGTGACCTTGGGACATCCACTAAGCTGGCCAGCAAACACTCTTACTCTGCAAGGGCATGCAACTGCTATCAACTGTGTTGCCTATTCACCTGATGGCAGCCAGATTGTCTCCAGTTCACAGGACAATACCATCAGGGTTTGGAATGCAACCTCTGGTCAGTGTACAGCAGGTCAATTCCAGGGCCATACAGGGGCAGTCTACTCTGTTGCCTATTCACCTGATTCCCATCATATTGTCTCTGGCTCAGGGGACAAGACTGTTTGGGTTTGGAATCCAACCACTGGTCAATGTATAGCAGGTCCATTCTGGGGTCATGCAGGGAGAGTCACCTCTGTTGCCTATTCACCTGATGGCAGTCATATCATCTCTGGATCTTGGGACTACACCATCCGAGTTTGGAATCCAACCACTGGAGAGTGCATAGTAGGTCCATTCAAGGGTCACAAACATGGAGTCAATTCTGTTGCCTATTCCCCTGATGGAAGTCATATAGTCTCAGGTTCAGATGACAAGACCATTCGGGTTTGGGATTCAGCCACTGGTCAGTGTATAGCAGGTCCACTCCAGGGTCACACACAGAGAGTTGTCTCTGTTGCCTATTCACCTGATGGTAGCCATATTGCCTCTGGCTCTTGGGACAAGACCATCAGAATTTGGAATCCAATCACTGGAGAATGTACTGCAGATCCATTGCAGGGTCAGACCTGGGAAGTCAACTCAGTTGCCTATTCACCTGATTCCCATCATATTCTCTCTGGCTATTCAGACAAGACCTTTAGGATTTGGAATCCAACCACTGGACAGTGTATTGCAGGTCCATTCCAGGGTCACACAGGGGGAGTTAGCTCTGCTGCCTATTCTCCTGATGGTAGCCATGTTGTCTCTGGCTCTTGGGACCACACTGTCAGGATTTGGAATCCAACCACCTCTCAGTGCTTAGCAGGTCCAACCCAGGATCACACAGGTTTAGTCAACTCTGTTGTCTATTCACCTGATGGCAGTCATGTTATCTCTGGCTCAGATGAAACAACCATTAGGGTTTGGGATCCAACCACTGGTAAATGCATAGCAGGTCCCCTCAGGGGTCATACAGAACCAATCACCTCTGTTGCCAATTCATCCCATCACAGCCATATTGTCTCTGGCTCACAGGACAACACTATCATGGTTTGGAATCTAGCCACTGGAAAACACATAGCAGGTCCATTCCAGGGTCACACAAAGAGAGTCACCTCTGTTTCTTATTCACCTGATGGCAGCCAAATTGCCTCTGGCTCTTGGGACTACACCATTCGAATTTGGGATGCAACCACTGGTCAGTGTAAAGCAGGTCCATTCTGGGGTCACACAAATGGAGTCAACTCTATTGCCTATTCACCTGATGGCAGTTGTATTGCCTCTGGCTCTTGGGACTGCACTCTTAGGGTTTGGGATTCAAACACTGGACAATGTGTAACAGGTCCACTTGAGGGTCACACATCAGTGGTCTACTCTGTTGCCTATTCACCTGATGGGAGTCATATTGTCTCTGGCTCTTGGGACAATACCATTAGGGTTTGGAATCCAACAACTGGCCAGTGTACAGCAGGCCCATTCCAGGCCACACAGGGGGGGTTAGCTGTGTTGCATACTCACCTGATGGCACTCATATTGTCTCTGGCTCTTGGGACAAGACCATAAGGCTTTGGGATTCAACCACTGGTCAGCATGTAGCAGGTCCTTTTCAGGGTCACACACATGTAGTCAAATCTATTGCCTATTCACCTGATGGTCATATTGTCTCTGGTTCTTCAGACAAGACCATCAGGCTTTGGGATCTAACCACTGGTCAGTGTACACTAGCAGGTCCATTCCAGGGTCACAAAGCTGATGATCTTTCCCTCAAAGTGTCCACTCTCCAAGGTCTTGCTTCCTTTGGTGAGATGTATCAACAACAAGATGGGTGGATTGAGCTCTCTAATGGTGCTTGTTTTTGCTGGATCCCTTCTTGGGGTAGGAATGCCTGTTATCTTCCCATTCATACTCTAGTCTTATCAGGGAACCAAACTTACAAACTTGACTTCAGTAATTCCTTGTATGGGGAGTCTTGGGTTTCCTGCTGGAAATAACTTCAAATTGTGTTCTTACTTGTATAGTCCTACCATTTTCTAGCTGTACTTCTCGATACATACTGTATTCCTTGTGTTTGTTGCCTTGTTATGCCTGACGAGTCATACAGTGTATATATGTACCACCTTACCTTGTGCTGTGCTAGTATATATGTACTTCTCCGAATCTTGAGCGGGGTCAAACATTCAGATATGTATAATCGTTGGCTCATTGGTCAGTCCCCCGCCAACCTTTCTCATCATGATGGTACTTGCATCACGAACCGGTACGCGGGGCGAGTAGTAGACTCACTTGGCAATCAAAGGTATCACACATCGCGGATGCCCTAAGGGGAGGACATACAACCAAACCAGCACAAAGGCGAGTTTCAACGCGGTGTGACGAAAAAAAGAAGTAGATATACTTCGAGTACCATATAAACGCACCATACGAACGACGAGCACGACGCGACGAGCCAATGCACTGGCAAGTGTCATCGCACCACACCCTGGAAGTACACACACGTCACACACCGTCGACGGGTCATCCATCCATCCATGGGCGTGCGTCCAGGGATGTGTCCACGTGTCAGCCGTGTACGTCCAACCGACTTCATGGGCGAAGCGTTGGAAATAAGAGAAATGTTAGTCAAGACGGGAACCTTTGTGTGACGACGACGAAGATGCACCTCACTACTCCACCAATGCCCCTCCATCGCTGCCCCTCATCCACCACCCATCCTGCTCCAAACTCGCCTAGGATTACGTCCCTGTCGCCATCCCTTTCCCGGCATCACCCAACTCGGTCACCGTCCCCATTGTCGCAGTTGAACTCAAGCTCGACATCAACGACACCGCGTCGGGTTTGTCGTTGTCAGTGAAGTAGCGTAAGAAGAGAGTGACGGATGCGATGGGGAGAAGGGAGAGGGGGCTGTGCAGGCGGGGGACGTGGATAGAGAGTTGGCGCCAGAGTCCTGGGCCGGAACCAGATATGGTGGTGGATACAATAGAGAGTCCCGGAAACGGGGATGGATGGCGCCTACATTGGGAGAAAGAAGAGAAGGCGGAGGGGGAGGAGGTCGGTCGTGCGAATCGGGATAAGGAGAAGGAAAGCAACAACAGGCGAGCCTGGGGGATCAGACACGCGTCGAGAGGGGTTGGGATGGGGATGCTCCAACCTAGAGTGTGCGAGTTGAAGCAGGCAGTTTGAAGGAACCTTTCGTGATCAAGTCCGATCGTCCTACTCTTCAAAGACTCGACAAATTCACCACACCAGGTCCCCTATGCACATGGCAAACGGCACCAGCCCATTGCTGTGACCAAGTACCGCTGGCGCCTTGAAGGAGCGTGCCGTTTGGCGAGGAACATATTATGCGAGGCTGTTTGGGATGGAACCGATTTTTGAAGAGGGCGAGGAGGGTGAGAAAACCTGTCCAAACGTGATCGCCGCCAGATCGTACATGCATTCTTCCCACCACATCTCCCAGGAAAACAACAACTAGCTAGGGTATAACTTATAAGATATACCTCACTACGCGTGACAACAACAACAGTCCAACGGCACGATGCGATGGAAAACAAAATCTAACCCTCCGTGTGTTTCAAGTTGTATCCTGATACATGACACTAGAAGGTAACCGCTGGCACAGACAACTCGACCATTGGGCCAGGAATCCGGCCCAAGGGGGAGTTATGCATATGGCATTCGGTGCCTGTTGCGACTCTCATTGCGACCTCGTGTTGGCTTGTTCCCAACGTCCCGCAGCTACAAGCCTACTACAAACCATCGGTTCCGAGTCACTCGTCTTCACCAGCTTCACGTATAGCAAATACCATTAATCCAGCCAAAGCCTGGATACAGGTATAATGTTAATCGAGTTCTTGCGCAATTCGGGCTGAAAGAGGTTCTAGGGCGAAAAACATCAATAAGGTTGTCCCGCTCAACCGCGTGTGATTCTGCTATTTGACCTTTTGTCAGACTCTCAAGCGAAGGGTAAACGCGGGGTCGCGAAGCAATGCTACATCCATTTTTCCATAGGCGACACGGTCCGGTCGACAAAGAAGGCAAGGAGAAAATAGTCGCACTTCTTGGGACGAAATTTTCTATTTGTGGGTACATATGCATTGCTCTATGCCATCGAACTGACCCTTGTTAGTGACGGGGACGATGCTACCACCTTTCTCGCAACGGTTTACGAGAATAATCGCATTCCCTTCAAACAAGACGGAGCTGTTGGAAGTATAACGGATACCATCGGCGGCTTGGTGGCGAAGTGCAGGAATAGCGGTACGAAGAGTGTATGAGAATGTCATGTTTGACTGACGCGAACTCTCCCGATCAAAGTGCTCGAAGTGCCTCTTGGCGGGGGTACTTCCGCTGCGCCTCAACATTCGGGGATTACGATCCACTTCGCGTTTGCCGCTGAGCCGCGCGGAGAAGCTAACGCAAGCGAACTTCAAGCTACCCAACGCTGTCAAAATTACAACGGAATCGGTCAGTGCACTCCACCCCGCAAATCGTAGGGCAGGTGGGTTCGGCGATCGGTACTGGCACAAATGTCGCGACAGAGTTTCAGACATTCGAGAACACACGGAACGTTCTATTTCAAAGGATCATTCTTTTTAACAAGATCGTGGCTGGGATTGCAGAGGTATCTGGCATTCAGCGTCTTGCTCGACATTCTCACTACCGCCGGGTTTATTACCGCTCAGGTCGTAAACCAGCAGAATCGCGATGACAGGGTCATTCGCTTAGCGGAAATTATGAGCGACGTCTTTTCGTTCATTGAGGATGCCGAGCCCTTGAAAGCCGTCGAGGCGCCCAGAGAGCCCATCAAGCTTCTGATCCAGCAGGTGACAGAGTGTGGGCACGTCATTGCTGAATACGCCAAGCAAAACAACTTTTGTTTGTCGTCGTTCCCATTAACATCCCCATCACTGATCTCCATATTTAGGGACTCGGACGACGAGATATACGCCCACTGACAACGATGGGAGCATCATGGATTATGACAAGAAGCTCCGAGAGTTGAAAACTGCATTCTTGGAAGGAGTTACACTGCAGTCTGGTATCACGGTTTTTCGTACGATGAATGTCGTGCAGAATATCGCAAAGTTGTCGAGGAGGTCGCTAGTCGTTCGGTGTCTACGAGAGAATAAGCGATCAGGGCCTTCGTGAGAGGACGCTCAAGTACGCCACATTCTCCCACCGGTGGCTCGAACGAGGCGAACCGACCTTTCGCGATATCTTGATGTCGTTCCAACCTGTGGGATATGGCAAGCTCGTGAATTTCTGCGAAGGATTTCCCATCGTCATCTATAAAGCTGTTCGAGGGAGCAGGAGGAAAGGGCGTGGAATTCACACAGTACGGAAAGTGTACAGTCGGTGTTGTAGACTTTTGGTGTTTCGACACCAGTGGGCAGGGAGTCCTGAGGACTAGGCAAGACCACTTATGCTTTCTACCGTTCAGATCCTTTTGACCCTTGTGTGGAATGGGAGAAGGTGTCGACAACAGAGCTACTCTTTTTCCGGACGAATATCGAGGTGAAGGACCTGAGTATGCGGTGGTTGTAGCAGTATGTAGTCGGCGATATACGGGGTTCGCCTGTCGAGTCCTTGTGTCCTGTACGGCGGGCGGTTTCGCTATCCACGTTAGAGTTTTGAAACGGTAATAAGTCTCTTCACGACCATTTCCTCCTCGAACTCAGTGACAACTGTCCCAGACCACCAGCGGAAAGCGGATGAGAATATCGTCGAGACTTGGAGCTGATGATGTACTTACCCGTTCAAATTCGATCATACAGGCCTCGGATCCACGCACAGCAGATAAGTGATCTGGGGGAGATCTCGCGATCAATGAGGGACTCGGAGTGAATATTTCGATTAATTTCGCCTCAGCATTCGACTCAGAGGGAGCGCGCTGCTAATCAAACATCCGAATCACTCGGTGCTGTGGTCGATCGTCACTTTCCTTTCCCAAATTCCCCGACGGATTGTACTGGAGGGGAAACCAGAAAATCGGCTTGTTTTCACCTACCATAGTCGTTACGTGATTGAAAATGGTCCAGGTGCTGCACGCTTGCTGTAGTTTGTTTCCGGGGGCAGCAGGCAGCTCGACGGGCTGCGCCGTGGTGCAAAAGATTAACAACGTTGCTCAAAGCGCATTATTGCTTGTCAGACAATTACGTAATCACGCAACCAATGTCCCTCAGCACAAGCCGCACCGCTGGCCCATCAGCAGAGGTAGGAATTTGACCAGAGCGCTGATAACTATTGCCCAGAGTCTTCTTTGCCAGAAAATCCCATGGAAATATTTCCTCAGATCACTGCGGCTGGGAACTTGCTTTTTTACTAACCCTGAAAATGCGCATTACTTGAGGCGGCCAGGCGCCTCGCATGCACATCTTATGGCATTTGAGAATCCAATGAGGCACGCCACAGTTTCCATACTTATGGTCATGCGGATGGGTAATGCGACACGACACAACCACTTGGCAATGCCCCCCTCAGTCCACCTCTCTCGGACACCAAGTTCTCTCTCAACGCATGGGGCGTCGCTGGAATCTTTGGTGGTGAAGAAAGTATCTCGGCTCTAAATCTCATTCCACTTTGCCAGGGCAGACGCTGGTTTGGATGGTACAATTCTCCAGGTAGTCTGGAGGTTGCAAGGCACTTTTTCCGCCTTGCGCAATCCCAGTTCTGGGTACGGATATTCCCTCACACGACCACATCACCAGCCACTCTATTTTCCTTTGATGGACAAGTGGGGCCAAGGTACACCGCTGCATTGTCCGGAACTGAAATGCAGACGGGTCATTTGGGATATCTGGCGCTGGAGAGATGCAAGGAAGTTCTGGAGGAGACCAGGGTTCCAGGGAGACAAACGACACCCGCGTTCATCGCACTCATTGATTTGGGCAGCGTTGATTACGACCACAATGTCCCGCGCCTATCCAAAACCAACGCCTTCCTAGCCCTCATCCCAGTCATCGTCAGCATCGTGACCTGCGTCATGTGCGCTTTGGTCTTCGACTGGTATAGCTTTTCTGTAATCCTGGTCGGCATCCTCGCTAGCGGCTTCGCTAGTATGACGATCGGCTCAGGAGAGCTTTTTCTCAAGTCCGTCAGGAACCCTGCTCAGGGATCACCGCCGGGAGATGGGATACTCGTTCCGGCGATTTGGGAGGACATGGTAGTGGTGGTCAAAGGCGCAGAGCCCGCCGTCAATGCCATCACGAAAGGAAAGTTCGGGTTGGAGCTTCGCGCCATTACCCGATGCTCACTCCTCCACATGCTCAAGTTCGTGGCCCAACTCTTCATTCCCCAAGGGACGCCCTTCGGCCAGCTCATGTTCATCATCTCGCTCTGCGTATCCTGGGCGTATAATTTCTATATCTCCTCGTTGAGAACAGAGAGAGTACAAGCCGGCATACTCTTTCAAAAGCTTGGTGATCCACAAATTCGCAAATTCGCTGTCGGGACCAGGACAACGATGGCCGCTTTTGTCGCTTTCCTCGTTTTTCACGGAGTGCATAATCCTTCTCATATCGCTATCCAAAACACGCTGCGCACCTGTCTCCCGTACGACACCTACGTGTGGGAGAAGTGGAGAAACAAGGTTGCTCGGCAGGTGTGCGATAAGTCGCTATCCTGCCTTAAATTGGACGATGAGGGTGATGATAGTGGCCTCACAGAGTCTGACAAAAAACTCCTTGGTGTTCTTCTTTGTGATGCAGGCGCAGCATACGATGGGTACTTGCAAATGCAACCGTTCGGCAAGTTCGAGACTTAACAGCACTACCATTTTTGTTTGGTTTTGTTGTACTCTCTAAATTTGGCTCCTTTTTCTCACGACCAACTTACGGAACAGGACGAAAATTAAATTACTAGTAGGGTCAGAGTTACTCTGGGTTACTCAGAATAAAAAAAGGAATCCTATTGGCATTAAAGCGTAAAACATCGCGGTCATCTTAGCCAAGCCACACTAATACTGTTGTCCATTCATCAGCAGGTCCACACGACATACACCTTATGTATCACTCAGGACGCCGCTGATTGGAAGGTTCGGTCGTCTAAAACCGTGACAGGACTAGAGGGGAACCCTCAACAGGTTCGCCTTTTAGTGCATTCGGAGAACCGGGGACGCGGCAGAGGCACTGGTGCCTCGTTTGTACCTAGACTAGAATGTCCTACATAGGGTAGAGCACCCCAAAGGGACATAAATGGATTTTTTATTATTAAAAAAACTGCTGTCCGCGGGGCACGTTCGGTAGGCATGCTCTTTAGAAACGTGAACAAGTTGGGATGGGTGTTTACGGTCGTTAGTCTAAGGCTCGAGGGAAAAAGTCGAGGGGACGGTGGTATCGACGAGCGGGCAGTAGACTCACTTGGCAATCAAAAGTATAGCATAACGTGGATACCTTAAGGAGGGGGTGCACGAACGAACCGGTGCAAAGGCGAGTTTCGACGCGGTGAGACGAAAGAAAATAGACATGCATACAAACGTACCAGGCATGAATCACGAACGCGACGACACGACGACGCCAACGCACTGGCAGGAGTCACCGCTCCACACCCTTGAAGTACGCACACCTGAATCTACCTTTGTCGACGAGCCACCCATCCATCGCACGGCTGTGCGTCCGGTCAGGGTGTACATCCTACCGCCTGCATGCGCGAAGCGTTAGAAATGAGACAACACTGGTCAAGAAGTACCTTCATTCGCACCCACGGAGACGCTCACACTTGGAGCAGCACCTTCAACAGCCCACGAAATGATCAAAACGGGTCGCCAACCTTCTGCCTGGACGAACACCCAACCAGGGGAAAACGGTGAGGATTTCGGCGAAGCACCTCACTACTCTACCCACGTCACTGCATTCATATCTGTCCTCATCCACGTCCGGCAGGCTCCAAACCCGCCTTGGACGACGTCCCTCCTGCCGCCGTGCCTTTCCCCGCATCACCCAGTCCGGTCGCCGCACCGTCCTCGAGGCTCACCACCCTCTTCGTCGCCCTCCCGTCCAAACGTCAACACAAATTCGCCTCTTCCCATCGGCCGCGTCCTCCCAGAGCTCGACGTGAGTGGGGCGCACGTTGCGTCTAGTTTGTCGTTAATGTGGCGTAGAAAGAGAGAGGCGATGGACAACGATGGGGAAGGAATTGGGGGATCAGGTAGGTGGAGAACACGGAGAGTTGGCGCGAGCGTCCTGGACCGGAACCAGATACGACATAAAGTGAACCCCGGACGCGTGACCCCTACGCTGGAAGAAGCCGGAGGAGGTCGGTCGTGCGCACTGCGAATTGGGACAAGGAGAAAAGAAAAAGGCCCGGGCATTGGGGGTCAGACGCGCGTCGAGAGTTTGGGACGGGGGTGGTGCAACCTAGAGTGACGCGGGCGCCCCAAACCTGTTCGTGATCAAAGTCTGATCGTCCTACTCTTGACACATTCACCACGACCTCACTGCACGCCCCATGCACATGGCAAACGGCACCAGCCCATCCCTGCGACCGAGTACCGCTGGGGCTTTGAAGGCGCGTACCGTTCGATGAGGAACATCATGCTGGGGCTGTTTGGGATGGAACCGATTTTTGGAGAGCGAGGAGGGTGAGAAGGCCTGTCCAGGTGCTGAGCTCGATGTGGATACGAATACGGCGTTGGAACTGGAGGTGGTTGACATTGAGGAATGGAAGGAGAGATTGCACATGCTCGCATAATATTCATCTCCCACCATGTGCAAGTTGGCAAAAAAAACCCCTCCCAACGCGAGTCCATTTCCCCACAGCCAGGGTATAACTTGTAAGATATAATCTCGCTACGCGTGACAACAGTCCAACGGCACGATACAATAGAAAAACAAAATCTAACCCTCCGAGAATCCGCAAAGAACCAGCCCCTTCCCCGAGTCAAGAAAACAAGGATATATCTCGCATGACAACAGTCCAACGGCACGATACAACACAAAACCAAAACCCACCCACCTCACTTGAGTTTATTAAACAACGAGTTCCCCGCTACAAAAACACGTCAGAACCCCACCGCCAAAGAACAAACGACACCCACTCAACGACTTGACCGTCTTTTCCAACTGCAGTCGCGTCTGTCGCCCCGCGATACCTTCGACCGCTTGCAACGCACTCGCGATGCCCCCCTGTAGCCCACCCCCGCCGCTTCCGCTGGGTCCACCGGGGTAAGGCGCGCCAGGTACGTAGGGCCCGTAGTATCCCGACGGAGGATCTGTCGTCCACGTCAGCCCATACGCGTCGAGAACCAAAAAACACGCACTTGGTGCATACCCATATCCCTGCTGATGTTGCTGCTGCTGGTGCGCATCGTACCCCTGTCCATGTCCTTGTCCCTGTCCATACCCATACCCCGGCGTGTCGTACGCCTGGTGCTGGTGCTGGTTCGGGCTGGGGTAATGTCCTGGATGCCCCTGTCCCTGTCCATACGCCTGTTGTCCGTGTGCATACCCCGCTACAGACCCCGACGTAGCGTGCCCACCATGTCCGACCGGGTGCGAGTGAACCGGCGAATACGGCCCACCAGAATACGCGTCGTACAACACGGCACCTGCGCCGGGAAAGGCCATCGCGTGCGACGACCCGACGGGCGACAAACTATGCCCATGCCCATGACTGTGACTGTGACTATGCTTGTGCTTGTCTTTGCGCTTCAGCTTGTCTTTGCGCTTGGGAGAGTGTGAATTCGACCTGGACCTAGACCTAGACCTCGACCTCGACGAAGATCGACCCCGCGCGTGCTCGACGCCCGGGGAAGGAAGCGCGATACGAGCGTGTCCGAGCGAGGACACGTGCCCCGAGTGGTGTGGGTGGTACGCGGGACTATGATGCTTCCCGAGATCATACCCCGCATGCGCACGATCCGGGGAGGACAGCGAGGACGATCCTGGACGGAGCGGGAGCGGCGGCGCCATCCCAAACTCTCCGGGGGCGTGGTACGACGGCCTTGTCGACGGTGGCGGACGGGACGACAAGTTCACGTGCGGTGGGGTGTGCCTCGGCGGGGGGGCACCCGCTGACAAGGATGGGCTTGCGCGCCCAGTATACGACACGGCAGCCGCTGCCAACGGGAAGGCCGCCGCCCCCGCCAGAGCCGACACCAAAGAATGAGAAGGACTCGGCGACGGGCGCGTGTCCTGGCGCACCGGGGGTCCAGTCCGTCCCGACTGCTGCTGTTGCATCCACGGCATCTGAGGTCCCGGTTCCTGTGGCGAAGGCGCGTCCTCGAGACTGTACGGCGGTGGGGCATCGCTTAGCCCTCCCACGTTGCCCTCAGAGACCTCCCATGCTCTAAACGCGCGCGTGACCCCTTCGACGTCGACCTCTTTCTTCTGTCCCCCATCCCCGTCACGCGGTCGCGTGCTCCAATAGTCTTGCAGCTCCTTGACGGGAAACGTGTCGAGCAAGGTCCGTTGGCCATGGAACCCCTCGGCTGCAAACCCCATGATCCGCATGTACCAGTCAGAGGGGAGATCGTGTCCGTCGACGTCGAGCGCGACGAATTTAAACGAGGGGTGAACGGGGAGCTGAGACGCATAGGACACGACGGGCATGAAGGCGGTGCCTTCGTCATATCTAGAGCGGTCGTGTGAGATGTGAGTTGGGCATGACGAGGAGACACGCACTCGTCCCACATGGCGCCATAGATCGTACGCACGCCCGCACGACGTGCATTGTATATCTGTCGCCACAAAAATCGACCGCCGTTGCGCGGAATATCGTTCATGCCCCACTTGCCCTCAGAAAGATTGAAGCCCTAGGAATACGTCAGCGAACCATCACCGACAACGAAACGAAGACTAACGCTCCCCCCAGGTAACACGACCGGGATATAGTCTATCTTTCGCCCGCCTCCCGCCTCTAGCTTGGTGAGATACTCGGCGTCCGCTTTGACGCGTTCTTGACCCCAGCGATCGGCGTCTTCTTCGTTTCCATACCGGCCAACCGTCCACGGACAAATGGCATCAAAACAGTCGGTCCATACCTGTACAAAGCCTGGATTGCGGTCGGCATCGGAAGTGGAGGTTCGCCAATGTCCTGGGGTACCCGCCACGAGATACACGCCGCCAGGGGTAGCGGAACGGAAAAACGCGGTGATCCCGCGTACGAGGTCGGGCGTGTGGTGACGATCGTTGAAACCAAAGCCTGAAACCGTGAGCTGAAACACCGATCTACACGGATCGAAAGACGCACCCCAAAGTGCGACGACGGGTCTGCCTTTCTCACGTAGGTAATTGGGACTGTCGAGGAGGTGGCGGTCGCGAAGTAAATGTGCCCAGTCTTGCTCTAGAATGTTTTGAATCTTGTCTGGCGATACGCCCGACACGTCGTACCTGTGACAGAGATCAATGCCTGCAGGGTGGTGGAGTGCAATACGTACATGATGGCGAAGACGCGGCCCTCGGCCTCGGCAGCCTCTCGGACTCGATCCCCGATTTCGTCCCTCAGGTCGCGAATGCCATGATTACCCGACTTGATCTCACACTGGCCGGCAAAGCGTTGCAAAAACGCACCGTCGACGCCATGGAGGGCCATCCAATGGAAATGGCGCTGCACGGTCCTGGGGTGGCGGGAGGAAAAGAGATGGACGGGGTCGCCAGAGGAGGTGGCAAGACCGGGCGCGGGGTAGAGCTCGTCGGGGCCGTAGTCGGAGATGTCGGGCCAGAGATCGGTGTTGGGGCGGCCGCCGCTGGGGATGGGGTGGTTGAACCAGTGGAGCCAGCCGTGGTGACCTGCGCAGTGTCAGCATGGAGATGGACGACGGCAGGGAGCGCACCTGGGCCGATGGGCTCGCCGTCCCCGGCACATGTGAACCTGTGGGGATCAGACGGGTCCGTGCGCGCGGTGTAGGGTGCTCACCAGCCCTGGTAGCCCACGAGCACCTTGTCCTGGATCGTGTTTGGATTAGCGCTGGGCATGGTAGAGTCAGAGACGAGTGTCCCACGACCCAAAATGGACGACTGCGGCACTCGGACTAATCACGCGGCGACTGCAGCGCAGATGAGCGGTGTAGTTCGAGGCTACTCCTGCCTTCCTCCCAGACAGCGAGTGATGTATCTGGATCATATACTGTGATTCAGGCGACCCCGAACTCCAATTACAATAAATAATCAGGGGTCGTACGGGCGAGAGCATTGGGTAGATAAAATGTCATCTAGAACGGACCGTCGTGCAAGTGGGCCACGAGCATCTCAGCGTTCTACATCAACCAAAAGAATGTATATACCGCTAATAGGCCTAGAAGGAGGTGGTTCCATGTTCGACCAAATTGACGATGTGGTAGCCATCAGGTGGCGATCCTCCAAGAGTGTGACCTTGACCAGAGAAGGTACCCGTAGACGACGAGCTTATCGCTCCACGGCATTTTGCAATCCCCTATGAACCGGATTTCCAGGGCTTGAAACACGTACGTCTTGTCAGCGCCGCGATCATGTGGATCTGTCTGGAACTCTGTAAGAAAACGAATGTCGGCCTGAGAGCCACCCACGAGCCATAGATCAGACCTGGGGAACATAGACACTATTGAGAATGGAACTACCCACATCGCCGAGACTCTGTATGTGGATGCCATCTTTCGCAGCGTCGACATCACACTTGACAAAGTTCACATTAGGATACTGTTTCGCCAGTGCCTCAAACGCTGGTGCAATGGCATGACAAGGACCACACCTTGTCGACACCTGTTAGAAACTGCCAACCGTCTGAGATAGGCAAGACGAATCACCAGGTAGTGTGGAAGTCGATGACCTATGTGCGATGAGTTAACCACAGTCTCGCGCGAAAGCAAATTATCACTCATTGTCAACTTATTTGAATCCGACAGTATGCCGTTGAGGTGGGACACTGAGTTGACATGCGTGACGGACATGTTGCGTGGAACGAACGGTATGTGCGGAACCGCGGGCAGACGGTCGCATCTATTGCCAGTGCTTTCCCGTTCAAGTTGTGCACGCCCGGATGTTGATTAAGCGCGTGTCCCGGGACACGGCAGCTGTGCCGTGGCCCGGACAGCGCTCGCTCGCTGTGGGTGGCAACGTTTGGCGGTTTTTCGACAACGAACGTGTAGAAAACTATAGTGTAGTCACTTGTATTAGCAGATTAGTACATACCTGTAGAAAACTATAGTGAGTCACTAAAGAAAAACTACAGTACTTCGAGGCCGAAATAAGGCCTGCTTATGTAAGCTAATAATATTCTAACCCATACGAAATGGATTAACAACAGAACGGACGTATCTATTCATTGTTTGACGTGATGTGTAGCTACATACTAGCTTAGGGCGAGGTACAATATATGCTATGTTTACATAACTGCCGAGCGCTCGAGCAAGCGAGGAACGACGATGGTCGCGCCGGCGGCATTACCAAAACGGGATGCGTGTCCCATGAAGCCAGAAAGTCGACTTCATTCATGGGACACGATTTACCAGGGATATTTCTCCTGCTCGAAGGATGCGGATTTCACGGCTCAGAAAAATATGGAGCATGTACCTACTGTAAACAGATTATTCTACCATTTTTTGCGAACCTCCCGCACCTTGAACGGACGATGAACGTGCTCGACGCTGTCGCGCCCGGATGTGCCCTTGACGGCATGCCAGGGTCCCCTGGCGGCACGCGCCTCGGCAGCTTAGTCAGCGTGTCCCAACTCGAAGTAAAGGTTGCTTACTCATCGGGAGAAGTGGACACTAATTCAGACTCAGCTCTAACTCCCGAGTCTTGTTGCAGCGTACGTCCCCAATCTCTACCGACAGTCTCCTAGTCCTTGGACACAATACGTGCGTTGCTGATTGTTTATTATTCGTAGACTGAGCAACTAACGACTTCACGATTTATTTAACTTACATAAAAGCATGGAACAACAAACGTCATCCCCAACGCTGCGTAAAAGTGATACCGTTCCTCGCTCCAAACATGTTTCTAGTTCGGAATTTCGGTCAGGGGACTTGACTAAAGGCAAAACAGCCATTTTGAAAGACCTGCAATACATCCCGGTGGTCTCCATCAAGTACCTCAAGGACGCCATTCTCCCAAAACCCCCAATCATCAATATTGCCAATGTCCGTGACTCATTAATCAAGTCCTCCCTTTGGACCGAAGATAAAGGGTGGGCGCGCTTTTATTCTGAGCCAGGCGAAGATTTCGAGCCAAGGGCATATCCTCTTCCTGAGCCAAGCAAGGATTCCAGGCTAGAAGATGTCGTCTTTCAAGGCGTTGGCCGGGTCTTTGACGACGTTGTCAAGGCAGCCAAACAAGTTTCGCCGCAATTATTGTCCACTCTTGAACTAAACTCAGAACCTTCAAAATCGCCTTCGTCACATAGACTCAATACCGCTCGCCCAGACGCTTATCTGCTTATGAAGCAGAGGAAGAGCATACCCAAAGATCCGACAGATGACCAGGATTCTTGGGACGATATCGCTGTTTCCTTCGAGTTCAAGAAACACACTGGTAGCACCGATCGCATTAGCGTAAGCTTGTGTACGTCTCCACACTATACCCCAACTTACCACTCTATCAGAACCAACAACAGATGGTATGGAACCTTCACACCGTTATGCGTGAGGATCCCTGCCGTCGTTGTGCCTTCGGCATAACTATCGAAAACACCGAAGTTCGTGTGTGGTTTACCTGCCGCGCAACAACGGTGGTTTCAGAACAATTCAATCTTTTCACGGTTCGTCCTACCATCCTCCTGACGAGACAAAGCACTCACTTGCTGTTTATTTACCAAGGATGTGGATGAGGTCACCTACTTGTTTTGCTCCCTGGCTTTTGCCAATGACGTCGAGCTCGGGTGGGATCCAACCATACAACGAGTGCTAGTTGGTAAAGAAATTCAGTACAATATCACTTTCAAGAGTCCACCCTCTGTGTATCGAACGGTCAGGATCCTTGCGGATTTCGGAGCCGATGCATTGACGGGCAGGGGCACGCGGATATTCAAGGCCTATGACACAAAGAAATCCTCACCAACCGAGGATGATTACGTTGCAATCAAGGATGCCTGGCGAGACCATGATCGACTGCGCGAGGATGAGATCCTTGGCAAGATTTTCGTAGCCATTGCCGAGAGTAACAACCCAGACGTGGTGGAAAATGCGAGGAAGTACTTTCTGACGGTCCTTCAGGCGGAGGATGTCAAGATCGATGACAAGACCGACGATACGCTAAAGATGTTCCATGATTGTCAAGTGCCTGATGACTGTCCATGGTGGGATGTGTCTCCAGAGAAGGACCCTAGTCGTCGCTCGCACTTGCCTAGTGCTGGGCACATACCTACAGCACCATCGCAGGAGATTCGAGCGCGCCGAAACATCGAGGCCGGAAATATCAATATCTGTCACAAAATCCACTTTCGTGTGGTTTTTGCTGAAGTTGGTACACCAATATTCGACTTGAAGCTGCTCGGTGAGGTGTTAGAAACCCTTCAGCATGCATTGAAAGGTTTGCCATCCTTATTTTTTCTATTTTACTCCCACTTCACTGATTCTTGTGCAGGATTGCAGCTCATGCACCTGGCTGGTTGGGTTCATCGTGACATTAGTGCCGGAAATGTGCTACGCTGTGGTCGTCAAGGGAAGATCGTGGATCTTGAATATGCGAAGGCGCTGGACTCCACTGACAAAAGTCATGATGTTCGGACTGTAAGCCTCTTTGGACTAACTGCCGTCATATGCATCTAATTTCGTATGTCTTCAAGGGAACTGCTAACTTCATGGCCTGTGAAGTTGAAGTGCAGAGATACATATTTTTCCAGGAACCAATCGAGGATTTCCCAACCAAACGCCAACTATTTCACTTTAACCCACTGCATGACCTTGAATCATGGTGGTGGATCCTCAATTGGGTTCTTCACTATCACGTAGATAGCAATTCACAAACCCTTCCTCCTGGCCATGACGAACAATTCCAGGTCTGTTTTCCTGGCCTTTCCCTCGCTCCAGGTAAATCACGTGTGGATGTCCTGCTAATTCAGATGATCGCGGAAACATTCCCAACATCCTTTCGCACCACTGCGGCACGGCTCAATGAGATGCGCAAAACCCTCGTTAAATCTTATGAAGCAGCTGAAGAAACTCTCCCTGTGGAATACCGAGCACCTAGTACGAAATTATGTCAATTCATGTTGACATCAATTCAAAGGGCAAGAAAAGAGGTGGGGTCTGTAGTGCTCAAGCCCTCGCACCATGTCGGAAAGCACCAGGCTGAGCATAGCACATCGCTGACTGCAAAACGAAGGAAAGAAGAGTAAAGGTATTATTGAAGTAGGTTCTCTTAGTTATGCGAGTCTCGGAGGTTTCGAGTATGCCTAGCCCTAGTATGTAGTACACAATGCTACCTACGTGTTCATGTTCCTTAGCCGGTATGGGTATGAGGGCTAGGCTAAATTCGCCGTTGCGCAAAATGTAGGGTGCTCACCAGCCCTGGTAGCCCACGAGCACCTTGTCCTGGATCGTGTTTGGATTAGCGCTGGACATGATAGAGTCACGATCCAAAATGGACGACGTCCTCGTCGAGCGGATCGTCGACAAGCTCAGCGTGTGAGTGCCATCGCCTAAGCAGGACGCTGGCTGATACGCCCCAGCACGCCCGCGCGTCTCCTCATCGCCATCGCAGGCGTCCCCGCATCCGGAAAAACCACGCTTGCCACCCGCCTCGTCCACAAACTCGGGGCCCAGGCGGTCCTCGTCGGGCTCGACGGCTGGCACCTCTCCCGCGCCCAGCTCGACGCCATGGACGACCCCAGACGCGCACACGACCGTCGCGGGTCCCACTGGACCTTTGACGCACCCGCCTACGTCGACTTCGTCGCCCGCTTGCGCGACCCAGCCGCGGTCGTCTACGCCCCCTCCTTTGATCACGCGCTCAAAGACCCCACGCCCGACGCAGTCGTCGTTGCGCCCTCCCACCGCATCGTCCTCATCGAGGGCTTGTATACCATGCTCGACATCCATCCCTGGCGTCAAGCAGCTGCCCAGATGGACGAACGATGGTGGATCCAGATCGACCCCGCCCGGGCAAAGACGCGCCTGGTCAAACGCCATGTACAGACCGGCGTCGCAAAGGACATGGACGAGGCTATTTGGCGCGCGGAGAACAACGACGAGGACAGTAAGTGTCGACTGTATCACGTCGATGTTTTTTTGCTCATGTGTCGCACAGATGGAAGGTTCATCTCGGAGAATTTGTTCGATGTGACGTATACCATCCAGAGTATCGACGACCCTGCATATTCTACCTGAGGAATAGATTACGCTCAGTCCGAGTCTAGTCGACGCAGATTGATTTTATCGAGACCATGTTCACTCGAGTGTTATCACGCTGTCTATATACTTTCCCTGGTTCCGAACCAGACACCTAGACATCATCTCACAGCGAGTACCTCGGGGTGACCTCCACTTAATGCGGATCAGAATTCAAGATTCGTACAAGTTCTATGTACCTTGATACCATCTGCCGTTGTGATGTCTGAAAGCCATGGACCCGCAAGCGGGGAGAGTCGTACCCTCCTCAAGATGCAGCCCCTTTGAGGGAATCGAACCACAAGTGATCGCAGGCCTAACGCAGACGCTCATATAATTCCCCAAGCAACTGAATTGTGACAAAGACAAAGTGATCGTTCGGAAAAGGAATAAGCTGCTGCGCGTTCGGAAGCGACACGCGGCATTATCTGAAATGGAGTGGTTTGAAGGAGCATTGATGCGTAACCTCGGCGAGCGAAAGTCACCTCCGTTGTCGTGAAAGCTTCGACCATGTCTCTTACATCATCTAAAATCTCCCCTTTGGCATCTATATCCTTTGGCAAATAGTAGGTCGACTCCAACCCCCGATCGAGACTTGATTGACATCCTGCGCACGTTAGTCAGTCGATAAAACAACTCGACAAGTCGGTATTTCGTTAGTCTGCTCTCATCTGCAGCGTTTTGCAGGTGCTCGACGATTCGGAGCTACCAAATAGGAACGACCGTCTTCCCACCCAAGGGACTGCCTACGAGAGATTAGTATTTCGTCATGAGTAGTGTGAAATCTCCATGATTTCCCGCCTGAGTCGTCAAGTCGTAACCAGACCCGTGGGATCACGGCGATTGAGTCGAGTGATTCGTTGTTTTTATCGTCCGGCTAACGCTGGAAATCTTACTTGGGGAGGTCACTGTGGTTGCAAAAAGTCGCGGCGGGCTCAACTCCAAAAGCAATCGAAATGAACGGCGGTTCAAGAACCAAGCCTCCCTCCCTCAGAGTCATTGGTCCACGCGCGAGCGCGTAGCGATCCCCAAAGGTGTTTTGCTTTCCTTGATATAACTTTGCAGGACGGGGAAACGCTGTGGTTACAAAAAGTGGTATCAGTCGTCGTGACGGCCCATCTGCAAACGCAATCGAAACGAACGACGGCTCCAGAACAGAGAGAGCCTCTCTCCCTCGGCGTCATTGGCCCACGCGCGCGTGTAGCGATCCCAAAAGGTGTATTGGTGACTACAGCAGGCAGTGCCGACTCGAGTCCCTAGTGCCAAATGGACACTGATACTAGTAACTATACCTCTTACCTTCAAGTTGGTATAACTCTGCAGGACGGGGGGCGGCTGGTTACGCTTGCCGCAATTGAACGCCGAGCTCAGTCGAGGCATGATACCGTTTTCCACCCATGGCATTTACGCGCGTCCGTCTTGCGGCGGGTAAAACGCAGTCACATCTGAATCACGTCTACCAGCCGGTTCAGCCAGCTTACGAGTGGGCTGTCAAAACGCAGTTTGTAAGTAATTAGTTCCGTCCACCCATCATGACGGTAATCAAAACACTCAAGAATGGCTCGTGGGCAAGTCCACTAAATCGACAACGTCGACGAACATGAATAGTCTGGCACCGCACTGCAGATTCGTAGGAAGCCGGGTTGGTGGAGATGCCAGAGAATCAGGGACAAGGTCACCGTGACGAAGTTCTGGTGGGTCACCGGGCCTGAACGGATCGCGGTACCCAGATGGTATGGATACGCGTGTCCCCCTCAGGCAAG
>JBBPQL010000450.1:4869-25762 GCA_038092515.1 Boletus subparvulus | reverse complement strand
ATCTTCAAGTTCGAAAGAGGATCAAGACAATGCACCAGCTTCAGAGGATACTGGGGTTTGATGAAGGAATGGCAGTTGTGGGTGCAATGTCTTACTTCTTCATTTTTCCCACTTATTCAGATGCAGGATGAGTGTCATATCCATGATTTTACCTAGTCAACTCCGGTCCTCCGGGACACCTCTGCACCTCTGCACCTCCAAACTCCGAACTTGGTAAATCTCCATTAGTATCCAGTGTACTATCTCCTTTAGTCCCTCTACATTCATTCCTCCAATCCTGTACTACATCCATTCCCCTCGCCTCGTAGATTACTCCGACCCAGTGTTTCCACAGCTCGGTACCTTCGTACCTCCGGAGCACTGCTCCGCTTCAGGACTCCATAGTATACTCCAGTAGTATATAATAAACTGTACTTACTATCTTCATGTACTTCAGTCTGAATATCGACTTAGACAAACTCTTTCTGTCCAACTCTGTCTGTTCCCTCATCCGATCTGGGCTTCAGACTTCGGCATTACCCTTCATCGTCGTTGTCTACCTTGAGCTCGTTGACACCACCAACGTCTCCGAGTTACCTCCGATCTGCTCCGCTTCTCCGGGACCCAATTAACAGCAAGGGCATAGCACATAAGCTAAGGCCAAGTTCCAACCAACTCCGACCAACTCTGGAGTTTCTGGAGTTCCTGTGAGGAGTTTGCATGACCTTAACAGTATATTCAGACTCCCACTTGCTATTCAATTCATTCACTCAAGTAATCACCTCAGACTCATACCAAGTGGTATCTCTGGCTATGAGCCCCTCCGACTCCCCTCGTCATGCCTCCCTCAGTATCTTTGCTAGTCATCATCAATGTCAGCTGTCAATGACTAATTCCATGGTTTCTCTGCTCGTTGTCCACTCAGCTCCGCCTCACAGACACGACCTCGACAACCTCCGACTCCAGGAGCCCAACTCCTGGATAGGAAAGTTCGTGACTCTGCACCTCCAGATGACTCTGCACCCTCTGACGTCCCGGACCACCCCGGTTCAAAAGATAAGAGTGTTCCTAGAGACGCTCTCACTCTCCTCTCCCGTGTGATCAGCAATCTAGTGAAATACGCTAATTGCTCCACCCCTAGCTCCGACGAAAGAACTAAGGTCCACACTCCGGACCAGTTTGACGGTTCGGACTCCTGCAAGCTCCGCACCTTTCTAGTCCAGTGCGAGCTTAACTTCCAGAATTGTCCAAGAGCCTTCTGTTCCGACTGCACTAAAGTAACATTTGCGCAGTCTTACCTCAAAGGTATGGCTTTAGGATGGTTCGAACCTGACCTCCTTCTGGCAGACAACTCCAACCTCTCCTCCGACTCCTCCTCCGACCCCTCCTCTGACTCCTCTGATCTCCGTCCCTTGTGGAAGGAAAATTATCAGGAATTCATCTTGGAACTCCAGATGAATTTTGGCCCTCATGACCCAGTCGGTGATGCTGAGCATTAACTCCACCATCTGTCCTTTGAAGATGGGCAACATATTAACAAGTACGTGGTGGAGTTCAACCACTTAGCATGTCAACTCCGAGGTTATGGAGATGGTGCTCTCTGGCACCTTTTTTACTCCAGACTTCCAGACCGCATCAAGGACGAGATCTCCTGTGTTGGTAAGCCACATACATTACCGGACTTGCGTGTTCTTGCGCAGTCCATTGATGCGCGCTATTGGGAGCATAAGTCTGAGCTTAATCGCCAGACCTTCGTCACCGGCCACACCACCTCAAATATCTCCACTCCGACCTCCTCCACGATGCCCTCCAACTCCAAACCTACCTCTGACTCCGAGTCCATCTCTGACTCTGGCCATCCTGATCCTTTCTCCGACCTTCCCGACCCACATTCTTTTATCTCCGAGAACTCTGAGGACTCCGACTCCGAAGCTGCTGAACCCGCTTTCAAACTAGGACCAGATGGAAGGCTCTCCACTGTTGAATGTCAACAACATTTCGACCTTGACCTCTGTCTTGTCTGTGGTCTTGCTGGCCACAAAGTGAGGGACTGTCCTAAGTCCTCTCACTTCTAGTCCGTATCTCCGGTCTCCGAGCCTTGGGTAGTCCGATGTTGACTCCCATTGCTCAGCGAATTCCAGCTGAACGTCTCTCCGACCTCTGTTTTCTCCCCCTGTTGCCCTCGTTGTCATCTGTTGGACATTGGGAGACTTTTGTCTTCATGTCAATGTCCTTTACCGTTGACCTCCGAGATGATCTGGGTAACAACTCTGCTCTGACTCGCTGAAATCTCCAGCAACTCCGCTCCTTTCCTCCGAAAATTCCACAGGTACCTTCATTGTCATCTATCAGACATTGGGAGATTGCGTCTTCGTGTCAATGTCCTTTACTGTCGACTTCTTGATGATTTTGGTATCTCCTCCGACCTCCGGACCCCTGGCCCTCAGTCATGTCCACCTCCATTCTCTCCTCTGGATTTGACCGCTTCGGTCATCTCCATCCTTCTCTGGACTTGACCTCCAGTCTTGTCCATCTTCTTTCTCCTCCGACACCCCAAACCTCCGGACCTCGTGTGGATATTGCCTCTAACAAGCTTCCCTAACCCGGACGTCTATGTTGGTACAGATTCCTACGAGTTCTACCTCTCTCTCCTCCGCGCTTTGCACTCCGCATTGCGCACTCTGCCTCCCTCGTCTTGATGGCGATTTCCTCTGGATCGTTCTATGAACTCCGGCCCTAGCTCCGGCCATATCTCCGGACCCATACCTCCATCCTCTCTCAGAACTCCGGTGATCAACTCTGTTGACTATATGTCATTTTGTTGGAAGTAATCTGTTGTTTTTTTTCTGGATACCATTGACTCCCCCGCTTCGCTCCGTTGAGTGACAGGGTTTGGAGCAATACCTCATCTGTTTTATCGTGACAGCCTTGCCAACACCTAGGGCCCTCTGCAGCCTCCGGACTTTGTTCCTTCGGCTCACTCCGCCACCTCCAATCTACCATTTTTCGATCCAACCTCCTTTACTCTCTGTTTGTCATGGCACTAGCAATGCCCTCATGTACTCTGCTTCATCAAGTTCCTTCCACCTCCCTCTCTTGGTCGTCGTCCTAAGAGGGGGATAGGGACTCCATTGTCTGACTCCAGCCTTTGATAGGTCACCTCCACTCTCCTACTCCGGCCTTTGATAGGTCAACTCCACTCTCTTTACTCCAGGCTTTTTTAGACTACTCCGCTCCATCCCATGTCCAAGTCCGACTCATTGTTGCATTTTGCAACTCCTAACTAGTGGTACAAGGTATTCTAAACTCCTTCATCCATCCATTTCACCAGTTCCTCCTCTGAGTCCTCTGATGACTCCGACTCCGACAACTCCAATCCCACCTCCAGCCCCTCCATTCTTTTGGCCTTCTCGGCCTCCGCCATCAGACTGGCCACAACGGCAGCCACTCCTCCGACCTCTGCAATCCGCTCTTCCGCCGTCAACCTCTCCAACTCCTCCCTCTCCATCTCCACATCGATGTCCTCGTCGTTCTCCTCCAACCCCACACATGCCATCGCCTTGCCTTCTCTGGGCATGCACTCCATTCCTGTCCTTGCGCACCTCACGCACGCGACCCCCTTACCTTTCCTTCCGGGGCCCTGCTCCGCTCGGACTTCTTCGGCCTGTGGTGGTCAGTACATGGTGAGCACAGTCAAGTTGCCACTTACCCTCTTTTTGGCCAATTCCTCCACCTTCTTGCATGCCTTCTCCGTGCGCAACTCCTCTGCCCTCCACTTCTCCACTTCCTCCTCCGTCTGGCGTCGCGCCTCCGCCTCTGCTCTGCACTTCGCATCCTCCTCTGTCTGGCGTCACACCTCCGCCTCTGCTCTGCGCTTCGCATCCTCCACCCTCTGTTGAGCTTCCTCCGCTCTCTGTCTCTCCTCCTCCGCCTCGGCCTTCTTTTTTGCCTCCTCCTCAGCCTTCTTCTGCTCCTCCTCGGCCTTCTTCTCCTTCAGTCGCCTCCGGTACTCCGCGAACTTCGCAGCACTGAGCTCGTCATCATCGTCCGCATTGACCTCGGCGATGCGCTCGTCGGACCAGGACTTGAGGTAGTTGTATGTGTCGGACATGTTGGTGGTAGGGAGGTAAGGACAAAAAAGCGGACTTGATGGATTTTATATCATAGCTTGGCGTACTCCAGACTTTCGGACTCCGCTCCTCCACTCCACATTCTTTTCCTTGCTAATGGCCTTCAAGGGTTCAGGCCTAAGAGGGGGATACTGTTATATCCATGATTTTACCTAGTCAACTCCAGTCCTCCAGGACACCTCCACACCTCCGCACCTCCGAACTCCGAACTTGGTAAATCTCCATTAGTATCCAGTGTACTATCTCCTTTAGTCCCTCTACATTCGTTCCTCTAATTCTGTACTACATCCATTCCCCTCACCTCGTAGATTACTCCGACCCAGTGTTTCCGCAGCTCGGTACCTTCATACCTCCGGAGCACTGCTCCGCTTCAGGACTCCATAGTATACTCCAGTAGTATATAAACTGTACTTACTATCTTCATGTACTTCAGTCTGAATATCGACTTAGACAAACTCTTTCTGTCTGACTCTGTCTGTTCCCTCATCCGATCTAGGCTTCAGACTTCGGCATTACCCTTGTCATCATTGTCGTCTACCTTGAGCTCGTTGACACCACCAACGTCTCCGAGTTACCTCCGATCTGCTCTGCTTCTCCGGGACCCGATTAACAGCAAGGGCATAGCACATAAGCTAAGGCCAAGTCCCAACCAACTCCGACCAACTCCGGAGTTTCTGGAGTTTCCGTGAGGAGTTTGCACGACCTTAACAATGAGTCTGGTAGAGATGATGCTGACAGACAAGGTGAGAAATGGTATTTATCAAGATAGACTTCATAATTTTTAAGTCCTGTACCAGGATGTCAATGCGCTTGAAGTGCACTATGCAGAGAATGCTCTGTGTCGAGATGATGTTGGGCCAGACAAGGTGAGAAACTGTTTATTGAGATGAACTACAAAAATTACCAGTCCCATACCAGGACATCAATGTACTCGAAGTGCACCACAAAAGAACCATCTGCATCACCCACCATCACCTACTAGACTGATAGCCTTACAGTGAGCCGCACAAATTCGTCAGGACTCAGGGGACAACGACAGCACAAATGGTTTGGATGTCTTGAAGTCTTGTAGCAAGCACTTCTCCAAGACTCCCAAAGGTGATCATTGCATGGATCCTACCCAACATTCATTCTACCCACCAAAATGGAAGGACTTCCTCAATGACTGCAAAGTGGAAACTTGAACATGTGCCACCATTCAAGATCCTTGGCCATAGAGGAGAGTATCTCTTAATAGTTTCATCCCAGATGTGATCAACATGACAATTAACAAGTGGAAAAAGGAAGGGCGCACCATAGAGAAGGGTTATTACCCCAAGTACAAGCATGACATCTGTGAACTGGTACATGATATTATTATTCAACATACTTTTCACTAACTGCCTTAGCTTTTTGACGACCTCACATCATGGCGCGGCGAGATCAAGAAGGCAGCCACCACAATAGTTCATATCCACTATAAACTATTCCCGCCCCAGGGTAATTGACTGTCTGCAGGTGAGAACCACAAATTCATGAAATGTACTGCTGATGATTGGATCAAGAAGTCATTGTTCACACACAGTGGGAAAGATGACAAAGTAAGTATTCCGTTCATAATTGATCAGTTCCAACATTCTCCAGGGCCATACAAATAATTTTGGCCATCCTGTGCTACATGAACTCCTCAATTTTTTTTTTGTTTGGCTGTGATAATCATATTGGGAACATTTGCTGTTCCGAATTTGGAACACGAATCCCCAATGTAACATTAAGTCTGGCTGCAACAGCAGTAAGGTTTTCCTTTGCGCATTGAGTGTTTATGTTGTTTGACCCACCAGATATATGGCATGAATAGATCTGGTGCATCCTTGACAGATACAAGACACACGGCAAGGCGAAATTCCCCAATTTCTCAGGTGACATGTACTGTGCAAAGTGGAAGAAATTCAATGACCTTATTGCCAAGCTGGAAGAACATGATGTCCATGGCCAGAAACTGGAACATATGTGCTGTGAAATTGCACGCACTGGGATGTAAGTGTTTCCCTTTCACAATCTACTTTTCTCATTGCCAGGAAACAGTGCAGGTGGTACTGCTGGTGGGGATTTGGACATGGAAACCAGCAGAGATGATGAGTATGGTGTTATAATTGATTAGCATCAACAGTGTCTGAGTCATACTGCAATGGTATTGTTATTGTCTGGTACTAGTGCAATGTGATATACCCTAATGAGCTTAACTGAGTACACTATGGGTACTCTAATATGCTGGTGGGATGGGCTATCAATAATCTATGACCAGGCTCTACATCAGCTGGATTTGATCATCTAGTCCCTGTGAAGGCTATGGCTATACTGTGTAAAACCTATATCCAGTTGTTGCAAAAGCTATGACCAGACTGTTGATAGGCAAGGGGATAGCTTGAATGAGACTATGGATATTCTAGGACAGGGCTATGAATGCACTGGAATGATTCTGGCATGAACTAGGGTGGGACTATGAATATACTGGAATGATTCTGGCACAAACTAGGGTGGGACTATGAATGTACTGGAATGATTCTGGCACAAACTAGGGTGGGACTATGAATGTACTGGAATGATTCTGGCATGAACTAGGGTGAGACTGTGAATACATTGAAATTAGATTATGAAAAGACTACTGACAAAGAATTACTAGGATTGGATGGCACTATTGTGGACTGTCATATTGCTATGTAGGTGGACCCTCGCTATGAGTACTACAACACTAGCCAGTACTGGACAGCCCTGGACAATTAGTACATATTTTGCTGATGTGAGTACGTCCAACAGCTTGAGACCTGGAAATGAGCTGCTCAACCATGAGAAGCCTCAGTCAATCACATCGATAAGTATATATATTTCAAAAGCTTACCATGTTGTCTGTGGGGAGGGACAGCTGCTTGGACATTACATGGCCTTGAGCTTGCATGGTGTTGGCCAGTAATGCCTCACATTCTGCTGCCTTGCTTGCATTTACGCTAGAGAATCTCACAGTGTTTGGCCTTCCACAATCTTTCTGTTCTGCAGTCATTTTTTCCTGATGGTGTTCATCTGCAAGAGCATTAGTGAAGGAACAGAGTGGTTGGAACCAAAACCTTACCTAACATTGCTTGAACTTTCTCACTTGGTCGTGGTTGGCTGAGTGCATGCAATGTCATCTAAGATTTTAGGCATATGGGAGAGCAGAGGACATGGATTGGGTTGTCCTAGATGTCAGCAGGAAAGATCCCTTTAAATAGGCTGCATGGCTGCATGTTATGGCATCGAAGTAAACAAATAGAGCCTAGTGAGCAGTGCAAGGGTTGCAATCCGAAGCAACTGGCAAGCCAGGTAGATGCTGAAGAATGGAGACTAGTGAGTGGCAGGACATCTCAAGAAGGGTCTGACAGCAAACTGAACAACAAGCCAGGGGGTTGAAGAATGAAGACTAGTGAGTAGTGCGATATGGTGCAGGGGCCTGACAGGAGGATGAGAAACCAAACGACCAGCACAACCAAGGATTATATTGCAACGTTTCCTACCCAGCAGGGTCCAATGGGTGAATGAGAAACCAACAACCAGCACAACCAATGAATATATTGTGAGCTGAACAATGTGTGATGTGGTGCAAGGGTCAGACGTGCGCATGAGAAACCAAACAACTGGCACAACCAAGGAGTATATTGCAACTTTCTTACTTGGTGTTCTCTGTTCAGCATGCCTCGTGATATCCAGAAACTTGCCCACCTTCAATGTGGCCATTGCACCCAAGGGTTCCCCACATCTAGTGGGCTATGACACCATATTGCACATTCAGCCAAGTGCCGTTCAATAACACTCCTTAAGACTGCAGATCTATAGCCTCGTCAGCAGACACTTCATTTGCATGCTCAGGTTGAGGGCAATGACACACCGGATATCAATATGGATGCCAGTAATAACATAGGTGGAGCTGAAGACAAGGTACATAGTTCCACTTCACCTGCTCATGATAACCTTGGTGATGCATACTCACGTTCATGCTCAGGTTGGGCACAATGGCATACTGGATATTGACATGGATGCTAGCAATAACACCAACGGAGATGAGGATGAGGTAGACCCTCAGCAAAACAGCCAGTATTTCCCAAGATACATATGCACAGCAGTTTGACAAACAAACAGCAGCACAAGTGTTTGGATGGGCCAAAACAGCCTTTGAGAAAATGAATGACCTTTAGGATGCCACTGGAGAGGGCACATACACTCCATTCAAAGACCACAAGGAATGGGAATTGGCAGAATGGCTGATCAGAAACGCAAATCAGCATGCAACAGAAGAATTCCTGAGACTACCAATTGTAAGTGTGTCACAAGCATGTTAGGCATAAGTACTTACCTTTATCACCGGCAGACTTGGACTCAGATTTAACCAAGCTACCATAGCAAGCATACATTCCTCAAGGCGATTGACCAGCTTTCCACCAGTCCCAAGTTGGAAGTACAAGGTGGTGCAGGTCCATGGCGACCTTGAGGATAACCATGAGCACGAATATGCCAACCCAGAAGAGCTGGAGCTTTGGCTGTGCGACCCAGTGGCCTGCATTCAGGAGCTGATCAGGAACCCAGCATTTTGAAATGAAATTGCATATGCCCCCGAGAAAGTGTACAGTGATCCTGATGGGGAAACCTGATGGTACAACAAGATGTGGACGGCAGACTGGTGGTGGGAATGCCAGGTGAGCACACAAATCAAGGATTATCATTTATGCATCTAAGAAAAAAATAGCACCATTTACCTGAAGGAGCAACAATTTCACTGGTGATTTTGGCTTCAGATAAGATGGAATTGTCGAGATTCAGAGGTGACAAGACTGCTTGGCTGGTCTACCTTAGTATTGGGAACATCTCCAAACACATCCGTTGTCAGCCAGCTTGCCATGCCTCAATTTTGTTGGGGTACTTACATATCAGTTTCTAAGCTGGATGCATTCGAGAATAACTTGGTTTCTGGGTATCACCTATTTCACTATTGCATGAAATGGCTTGTTGAGCCACTGGTGGCTATGGGTCAAGATGGTGTGGAGATGGTGTGTGCTGACAGGTGGATTCAGTGGATTTATCCCATTCTTGCAGCATTCATCAGGAACCACCCAGAGCAGTGCCTAGTGGGTTTTTGTGCAGAGAATTGCTGTCCAAAGTGCTGTGTACCTGCTGACCAATGTGGCGCTAACTTGTGGTTCCCATTGCACAACCAAGAACAAACAACACATGTCCTCCATGCACAGGCCACTGGTCAATACCCTCCCAAGTTCACCGCTGAGGGCTTTCACCCCATCTTCTCTCCCTTCTGGGCAGATCTTCCTCACTCCAATATCTTTTCTTGTATTGCCTCGGACATCCTGCACCAACTTCACCAAGGGATCTTCAAAGACCATCTCAAAAAATGGTGTACAACTCTCACAGGCAAGAAGGACTTTGACACACATTTCTGCACAATGCCATTCCATCCTGGACTCCGACATTTTAAGGATGGCATTTCCAAAGTGAAGCAGTGGACTGGTACTGACCATAAACAACTCCAGCGCGTTTTTGTGGGCACCCTTGTTGGGACAATGCTGCACCAGGAGGTTGTACAAGCTGCTCATGCATTGCTTGACTTCCATCGCACAATACAACTTGAAGTCCCACACTGATGACACTATTGCTGACTTACAGTGCACCCTGCATGATTTCCACACGGTCAAGGGCATCTTCATCAACCTGGGATGTCATGAACATTTCAATATCCTGAAGCTTCACTTGCTACTCCACTATGTGGACTCAATCAAGATGTTCAGCAGTCTGGATGGCTTCAACACCGAAAACTCTGAGCATCTTCAACTATGCAAAGAAAGCTTATGCTGCCAGTAACCAGAAGAACTATACTATCCAAATGACAAAATGGCTCACTTGTCAAGAAGCCATTATCTGGTTTAAGACATATCTTGCTTGGTACAATTGTGACGAGACTGACAATTTAGCTGCTGGGTACAACAGCAATGCCAGTGACCATGCTGCTGTGTGAGAAGTGGCTCCCACAACTTCAAGTGATCTACTCCCTGAGAAATGCTATCACATCACTACCCATCCCCATTTTCCTAAAAAAAACCATGCAATATTTGGTTCAGCATCACAGTGCTGTCAACTTCCTCAAAGCCCTTAAAATGTTCCTTACTACTTTACCCTTTGGCGCTCAATTTTTTCACCCAAACATCAATGACCATTTCAATTGTTTTAGCAATGTAGTAATTCTGTTACAGTCACTGGAGCATATGTCGGATGCCAACACAGCACGGATCCGCTCTTACCCACAGCATTCCTGTGGACCCCACAAGCCCCAAATGCCAGCACAGTATGACACAGTCCTGGTTGAGGTTGATGCAGAGGCACAACAACTTGGAGGGTTTCATGGTACACAGCCAACCAACTAACTGAATAAAATCACTTAACATCTTTACAGGTCTTCATGCAGCCGAAATCCATGTCATCTTCATGCTGCCATCTCACCTTGGCAATTATCCCCATCCTATCAGAAATACAATCCCAATAGCACAGGAACACAAAGGGATGAGATGTCTAGTGGGAGACTCATGTAGACAGGTTCTAGTGGTTGGAGACAAAGGTTCAAGTGGTTCAAGTATAAGCAGGGAGGCTTAGGTGTGAACCAGGTGATAGGAAAGCACAAGATAGAGAGATAGAGAGATAGGGCTGTAAGGCCCATCTTATATAGTGTCTAGTACTGTTTGTATGTATTGATACTGAACTCTAATATCATAACTGTATAGTATGATAAGAGATAAGAGAAGAATCAGCTATTGGCTAATAAGGATATGATGTCATGATAAGAGATAAGAATGACATCATAAGTCTAGACCAAAAGATAAGAGATAGCTTATCTTGATAAGGTGAGTAATATGAATAGTGTAAAGATAAGGTCATAGACTGTTCTAGAATCTGGTATCAGGATAAGAATATCTGAATAAGAAATACCGGGATTCTCAACACTCCTCCTCACTAGAAATGTTACAATGGTTTGTAATGTATAAGTCAAAGTGCCTTTCTTCCATTTTTGAATTTCTGCTTGCCCAAGTTCTTCATAAAGATATCAGCAAACTGCTGATCAATAGGAACATAGTAGAGTTTGATCTCTCCAAACTCCACTGATTCTCATATGAAATGTTCTGTCATTCGGACATGTTTTGTGTATCCTTTTGAGCAGGATTGGAAGCAAGGAATATAGCACCTTGGTTATCAACGCATAGAAGTAGAGGACCTAACTTGAATTCCAACTCTTCATATAAGTTGCAGATCCAACGAAGTTGTTTGGCAGTTTCAGTCATACCACAGTATTCTGCTTCTGTGGAAGAAAGTGTAACCCTTCATTGTCACCTAGACAGCCAAGAGACCATGTCATTTCCTAAAAAGATAGCATAACCAGTGGTGGATTGTGATGTTTCAATGTCACCAGCCCAATCTGTGTCAGAGTAGGCACATAAACCATTGGAGTCACCTGTTCCAGAGTACATGATGCAGAGTTCCTTTGAGGAAGAGAGATAGCAAACTATATATGTAGAGCACCTTCTGCAAGTGTTCTTCCATTGGATTGGAAGAGAACTGTAACATTTTGATGATGGCATAGGATATGTCTGGTCTTGTTCCCAGCATGATGTATAACAGTGATCCAATGACTGACTGATAGCAACTTCAAAGTGTTGCATTCAACGAGTTCTGGTCAGAGTGGGATCTCAGGTTATACCCAGTAGGTAGAGGTACAGAGACAGGTTTACAATTCTCTTGGCCAAATTGTTTAATGACTTTCTCTGCATAGCAGGTTTGACCCAAAGAGATTGTCCTTTTCTTGCGGTCTTGAGTAATCCTCATGCCTAGGTACTCTTTTGCTTGACCTGGATCTCTAGATTCCCATCATTTCATAAACTGAGCTTTATGAGAAAGGACTTGTGTCTTGTTGCTACCCATAAAAAGTCCATCATCAACATAAATGAGAAGTGTAATGATTTCTTCACCAATGATCTTGAAATAAGTTCCTGGGTCTGCTTTGCAGCGGATAAATCCCATCTCCAGGAGACTTTTGTGCAGTTGCTTGTTCCATTGAAGAGCAGACTGCTTCAGTCCATAGATGGACTTCTTCAATTGACAGACATTTTTCTCCTGACCCTTTACTATGAAACCCTCCAGTTGATCCATATAGATCTCTTCATCCAGCTCACCAAAAAGGTAGGCGGTCTTGACATCTAGTGCTTCGATTTCCCAATCATGAAGCACTGCTAGTGACAAGAGAAGTCGAAATGTTTTGAATCTTGCGACTGGAGAGAAAGTTTCTTCATAGTCTATTCCAAAGATCTGTGTAAATCCTTTTGTGACAAATCTAGCTTTTTTGTGACCGTCAGATTTAACAGCAAACATCCATCTCCCTTTGATGGTACAATGACCCTTAGATAGGTCTACCAGTTCCTATACCTTTCTCTCATGTAATGATTTTATTTCATCATTCATGGCACTTTTCCACAATCCTTGATCTTCCTTAGAGAGTTTTAGAATGTCTCTATACTGTTTAGGAAGAGGAATGTTAGTAGATTCCACAGCCATGGATAAGTGATGACAAATCCATTTAGATGAATACATCTCTCCTATATCATCTTCTTCATTGGTAGGAGTTGGTTTGACATGCATAGACTCCTCCTGAATAGATGCAAGTCCTCAAAGATCTCGCTCGATTTGAATTGGTGGTCTATCTCCATATGTGTTATCTGGAATTATCCAAGATATAGGGATGTGAGCAGATTGTCTTGCTTCCAACAGTGGACGAATGCGTGATCGCTTATCCAGAGTGGAATGATCTTGGTGAGGATGATTATGAAACTTGACAAGAGTTTCTTCAGGATGTTGTCTAGGTGGTAGCCAGATTCGGGGGCCAGTAGGAGGAATTTCTTCCTGTTCTACTGTTTGTCTCTCCATTTCTGGAGGTGAATCTCTGTAGTATCTACCATCCTGTCTTTTGTGTTGATGTCGATCCGAAATAGAACTTTGGTGTTCTGTCTCAGGCTGATATCGTTTAATGCCTGGATGAAGAGGTGATGTAGCGCATAGGAAGGTGAAGCAGATGATTCTGATGGATGTAATGAGTCATTGTAGAGCTGTAATGGTGATAGATCATCCATTTGTGGAATCCATGGAGTTGTGGAAGGTGAGGAATGTTGAGATGAGTGTCCTTCATCTGGTGGGAATGGTTGATTGGGGAATTGACCTAAGCCTAGAGGTAAAGGGACATTGATATCTCAAGAGGGTTCCGGATCCCTATGTTTTCAAGTATCGTCCTGTGGTAGGTTGTCAAGTGCTGAAAACAGATTTTCATCTTCGACTGGAATAGGGGTATGTCCATTGGCTTTATCTCTGGAACAATAAGAAAATACTTTTTCATCGAAAATGGCATTGGTGGACCAAATACTTGTCTTCTCTCTTTCGATCAAAAGTGGTAGCCTTTAGTGTTTGATTCATATCCAATAAAGGTCATCTCCTCTATTTAGAAGACAACTTGTCTTGTCATTGTTCGGGTGGTATCCAAACATAAGCACATGTTCCAAAGACCCTAAAGTAGGAAACATCAGGTTTGTCTCCATTGAATGATTCAATGGATGTCTTCCATTCATGATGACACATGGGTTGTCTATTATAAATATGCAATGCAGTTTCAACAGCATCTTGCCAGAACGATTGTGGCAGACAAGCATGTTGGCATATGGCTTCTGCTTTTTCAAGCAAAGTTCGATTGAACCTCTCTGCACAACCATTCTATTGGGGCATATGAGGAACAGATGTCTGGTGAGTGACACCTCTGGAATGGAAGAACAATTGTAGTTCCCCAGCCATAAATTCCCCCCCACAGTCTGAACATACAGAGGTGAGTGAGTGACCAGTAAAGGTTTCAGCCCAGGATACCATAGCCTTGAAATGCTGTGAAGTTGTGTCTTTGTTGCATATGAAAGCAACAAGTGCATAACCTGAATAGTCATTGATGAAAGTGAGGACATAACAAGCTCTAGAATGTGATTCCGTAGGCATGGGGCCAACGAGATCCATATGAACCAGCCCAAGAGGACAGGTGGCTCATTTTCCTAAAGCAGGGTAGGAATGGTCATGCATCTTTCCTAAGGCACAGCCTTTGCATGGGGAAGTATCAACAGGAGCAATGACAGTTGGTAAACCAGTGACTTTGAAAGGAGCTTGACGAAGAGCATTCTTGGAGATATGTCCAAAATGTTGGTGCCAAAGTTCGTAGGAGTCTTCCTTGACAAGCAAGTTGACCAACCCTCAAATTGGAGTTATCTGTTCAGATGGAAACCAATAAAGATTGTTATTTGGAGATGAGGCACAAGCCTGGATCACCAAATTCTCATTTGTGTCCCAGATACTGGTTTCTTGATCGTTGATTATATACTTATACATGGCCTTGGCTAGTAAGTGTTGGTACCGATAAAAGTCAGTGACCTGCATGTGGAGCATAGCACACTTCCTTCAGAACAAGAGGTTCTGATCCCTTGATTCGTTGATTGATGATTATCTTGCCAGGACCATACATAGGAACTTTTTGACCATTGGCAATGACAGCGTGTCGAACCAAGTTTCCTAGATGTGCAAAGTCATCCAAAAAGGGTGATAGATGATCTGTGCAACCACTGTCAATCATCCAGTGGTGTCTGGTGAAGTCTTTTTTAGTATCTTCCCCAAGTGCAAAAGCACCATGATACAAGTAACAGTCATCATCATTCTCATAATCATATCCATATACAAGTTTAGAACTTGCATAGTTGGATAAATGCACTCCGGGGTCTCATGGCAAAGCCATGGCTAATTCCACAGGAGAAATACATATGTATATAGGTAGGAGGGTCTGGATATGATCAAGCTGGTCAATGTTATTGAAATGATGTGATGAACTAGCCAATTCTCCAATAGAAAATGAAATCTTCTTCAACTTCTTCTTCTTCATTGTCTGTGGTGGTCCCGTATTGATTTCTTCTTCCTCAAAGAGGGGCTTCTCTGAGGAAGAGTGGCTGAAAGGGCCATCCTTGATAAAGGTTTGAGGGACCAGCCACATTCATTCTGTTGTCTTCATCATTATAATCTCCCCATCCGGCATGTGCTTGATTGGATGATATACTTCTCAAATCATCCATCTCTTGATCTTCTAGATGATCTACAAATCTATGTAGAAGCAAGGTCAACTTCTTCTTCCTCCATCTGCACCTCGTTTGCGAAAGAAACATGTTCATTGGCTCTAGCAGGAGCCTTGCCCTTATTACCTTGTCACTGGTTAAACCATTCTTTCTTCTGACCTTTGCCAGGTTGTTTAGACTTGGCTAGACCTTTGCCTTTCTTCTGGTTCTGGTTTGTGTTACGATTTCCAGATTGTTGGTTTTGATAACCACCAGGAGAAGGTTGATAAGGTTGATTAGATGGTCTCTGATAAGAGGGGGTCTGGTTCCTCCATTGATTTTGGTTTGGAGGACCATGTCTAATAACATTGGTCCAATTGATCAAGGAAGAGGGGTTTTCGGATTCTTGGACATGAGAAATCTGAGCATGGAGGGGTTTACATGTGGCCTGAAGGTCCATCTCCATGAGAATGGCAGCAGTGACATGTTGCATATCAAAGTTGGCAATGGTAATTGTTTGAACAATGGTAGAGGCAAGAGAGTTGTACTTGGAAGGAAGATTGTTGAGGAGAATCATAGCACGGAATGTTTGGGGAAGATATAACCTGGCTTGGGTCATCTGGTCAAAGAGAGACATAATGTCATTGATGTCAGTTTGGGCGTGCTGAATGCGAACATGTTTGGAAGAGACTTGTTTGAATAAATGAAAGACGGCTGCAAAGCCAGTAATGCTAAAGAAAGTCTTCAGCTTGTCCCAAAGAGCTTTAGAGATGAAGGGAAATGTTGCAGGGTCTGCCCAGTCATAGACGACATGTGACAGTAGTGAGTCGTCAATCGTACTGGCCATAAGGCCAAGAATACACTTGTCTAGAAGTTTTCACTTCTGTTGACGATCTGCTAGGTCTGCTCCTGCAGGGAGCACTGCATACATGAGAGTTCCATCTACAAACCCCCAAACAGAATAAGCACTGAGTATAGAGATGATACGCTTGCTCCAGACATCATATGTAGTTCTTTGATCCAGAAAGGACAGGAATGCGACCAATGAAGGTAGTGTCAAATTTGATTTCTGTAGTAGGAAGAGCCATTGTTTAGAGGAGATCTGAAAAATAATCATCAACAAACGTCTTTGCAAGATAGTGCAAGAGGGAGAAAGAAGGGATAATCCTCTGTGGAACATTTCCTAGTAATTCTGGGTTTATCAGTAAGAGACAATTCTTTCGTTTTGAGATCCCCTTTCTTGATAGCCATCGCTGTGTATGCATCTCCTTTCTACTTTGATAAGTAGAAGATGTATTTGTTTTGTCTCGATACCCAGAGGGTAATGGCAGGATAGAATAGCATTCATGTAAAATGAAATGCATCTCTGCAAAATAATGTGGGTTGTCAATGTAAGAATTGACAAATAATCCTTCCTGGGTACAAATAACATCATCATAACAAGTATGATAGGGAACATACAGTTTGCACAAAAAGCTATTGAGATTCAAGAAATTTGAGTAAGGAGGATCAAAATCAGAATTATAAGAACTGTCTTCTAAACCAGATAAGGGCCAAGAAGGATGAACGAAAGTCTTATGAAGGTTATCAAGTATGTTTGAAAAACCTTCTGCATTCTTCTCCTTGTTGACCAGCAACTCAATTCCTTCTTCATCTGGGTCTCTCTTTAAGTCCTTCATATGTATATAGCGTCAAGCTCATCTTGAGTTTGTGCAGACTTTAAGAGGCACTATATGCGGTGTTGAGACTTGTAAGCTGGGTCTTGATGAAAGATACAACAATGAAAAGAATCAAATGCCTTGTTCCATTTGCTCTGCCATGGTGCATCTAATCTTTTAACAAAATCCCATTCATTGGCCATAACATCCACAGAAAGTAGCCAATTAGGCTTGAGAGACAATTCCAGAAGTTGAGATGGAACAAGAGTAGGAGGAAAGTGCATATGATGAATGATTTCAAAACCTGGAGAATGGATGCGAACATTAGGAGTAGTAGCAATGGTCTTGGAGGGGAAAGCCTATCCAGCTCCTTCGTAGGCAGTGGCAATAGTCTCTGATCTAAACATGAACGAATTGATTAGGTGCATTGACCTAACTCTAGTCTCGCATGGTCTTATCTGGAAGGGATAGACCACGCGGTTCACTCTGCATAGTTCAGGGCCTTCAAGGATTTGAACCCCTTGAGCTTGGAAGTTGCCTTCCATGAGTTCTGGTGCCACGCCTCGGAATTTGAACATTCTTGTGTCCAGTTTCTGGTGAAATCAGACCAGACCTTGGTGGAGTTGAGGTGTTCAAAACCTCGCAAAGCGGAACTCTGCCACTAGGTGCAGTGGTAGTCCGTCCTCCACAATTGGGTTGGCTGGTAGCTCTTGTAGGTCTGTTGTCTCCTCGTCCATGACCTCAGTGTACACAAAGTTGTTGCATTGGTATGGAAGAGGGTTCTGGGGTATCTCGGCAGATAAGATGGGCATGATTAGAGTCGGTAGATGGGGAAGGAGATGATGGAGGTGGAGTTTCTTGGGCAATAGCCGTTCTTATCGCTTCTTCAACAAGAGTAGACATCAAAGGAGATCCCGGATCGGAATGATGATGAGGATGAAAGGTATGTCTGGGAATAATATGTAAGAACTCAAAAGGGTGATCAAAGACTTCTTCTAAGAATATTAACACTGCGGTTTGGATGATAACAAATCTCTCCAATCTCCAAAAGATGTGGGCACAAGGGGCAGTGAAGTTGGAATGCATGACCAGGGAAGAAAATGTTCTTGTCATTGTTAAGACAAGGAAGAGGAGGTAAAGAAGAGGGGTCTCATTCTTCTGGGACAGGTGAATTAGGTGGACTACCAACCTCTGAAAGTGGTTCTAGATGAAGCACAATCGTTAGTGAGGCTCGGTTTCCATTCACTTCTGTAACAAAGAGAAGTTGGAATTTGCAGAGTAACTGGTGAATAACCAACTCTCCAGAAGCAACAGTGAACTCTAAGAGATTGTTCTCTTCTGTAACCTGAATTGGTTCAGCTCCAATGGCAGTTGACATGGCTGAAGTGACCATGGATATAGCCAGCGTCAAACCAGTAACCAACCAAGAACCATAACATATGAAGATAGCAGGCATTGGTGCTAGTATATGATGGACTGCCTTCAAGCAGGGCTCATAATCTATTGGGAATACAATCCTGATAGTGCAGGAACACAAAGGGATGAGATGTCTAGTGGGAGACTCACGTAGACAGGTTCTAGTGGTTGGAGACAAAGGTTCAAGTGGTTCAAGTATAAGCAGGAAGGCTTAGGTGTGAACCAGGTGATAGGAAAGAACAAGATAGAGAGATAGAGAGATAGGCTGTAAGGCCCATCTTATATAGTATCTAGTATTGTTTGTACATATTGATACTGAACTCTAATATCATAACTGTATAGTATGATAAGAGATAAGAGAAGAATCAGCTATTGGCTAATAAGGATACGATGTCATGATAAGAGATAAGAATGACATCATAAGTCTAGACCAAAAGATAAGAGATACATAGCTTACATATCTTGATAAGGTGAGTAATATGAATAGCATAAAGATAAGGTCATAGACCATTCTAGAATCTGGTATCAGGATAAGAATATCTGAATAAGAAATACCAGGATTCTCAAAACATCCCCTCACCTATATTCACTGGTTCAAGCCATTGAACCACTTCGACCACAACGTTAAAATGTTCTGCATCAGTCGTTCGTCTTGGAACCATCTTTCTAATGCCATGGTCGTACCTATCACTCAGCTCGTTCAGCCATGCCATTTAGTTCCAAGATTCCCAAGCGACACTGTTAATCCCCTTTGGATCCCAGGCAGACAATGACGACTTCTGCTGACACTTTTTACTTGAATGGGTACATCAATCTATGCAGTTTTGACCAGTACAGAGTACATCCAGTATGACGAAGCTTGCATGGTGGCAGGGGGCAGGTAGGTGGGTGGGCCATGAGTATCATCATTATCTCATCTATCTCCCCACTACATGATCCTCACATGTAGATCATGTGAATGCTGGGTAGCTTACCAACGTGTCAGTTGTAATGGTAGCATATGTTTAATCTTGATTGTGTATAAATTGCTACATAGCCAGAGTGACAAGCAATGGTAGACTATATTGTCAACATACTAATGTGTATTTGCACTGGTGACAACATTGTACAACATCAACAAATAATTTTGGCCGGCTGCTACAGCCACTGTCCCTTTTTCCTGATGTTTACGCTAGTTTTGGACAGGTTTCCTATCAAAATTTTCATCTGGGACTTTCTGATGCAAAATTAGACCCACTATGGAGGTGCTGCCTTTGAGTGACAGACACTAAGAGATGGCACCTCTCCCATGGGTGTCTATGGTCTTTGCAGGCCTCCAGAATTTTTTTTTGATAAAAAAACATGGAAGAATATGCATAAATCTGCATTTTGAATTTTACCCCTGATTACATAATTGTTCACTTTTCACGCAGAAATTTTCAACTTTCTGGTTTTCATGCTGCAGATTGTACAATGTTGGGCACTAAGAGATGGGACCTCTTCCACAGGTCCAATTTTCTGCCAGGAGCTGTCAGATTAATTTTTTGAAAGGAAAGAAGGGTAAATGTAGTGTAAATCTACATTCCTGAAAATACCCCTGTATTATGTAGCCACAAACAATGAATTTTCCAGATGATCTCCCCCTCAGACACCTGGATTATCCATTTCGTGGCCAACCAAAGGGAATGCAGCAAATTTTGAAGGAATGCAGCCTGATTTCGGTGCTTGCAGATGCAAATGGAGGAAATGTGACAGGTAAATGTGCAACCTGCAAGTTGTCATGTGAACAACAAGAGAGGCAGCTTCGCAAAGCATGGGTGATGGCTGAGGGTGCTGCCAAGCCAGCTGAGACCACAGTTGATATTGCCCAAGAGCTCCTGTGGATGGACTGCTGCATGTGAAAAAGCTCACAAGTCAGCAAGACTTTTTAGATGAAAAACCACTTATCCAATTGGTTCTTGAAGAAGCTGGCCACAAATGCTGGTTCCTACCCAAGCTTCACTATGAGTTGAACCCCATCGAGATGTACTGCCACTGAGGGTGGATGAAAGCTCGTGAGTCTGGGCAGTGGGAATTTACCTTGAGGTATGCAGGAATTGATGACCACTTCATGACAGGTTTCTGCCCTGCTGCCGATGGCAAGTTTTCCATGGCGAAGTACCTCGTGCCCAAGATTCTCAATGACTGCCCAGTTCAGACAATCTGTGCATTCTTTCAAAAGAGTTGGCAATATAGTATGGATGCTTACAGGCACATAAATCACACATTCAATTCGCAATTCATAACAAGATATATACAGAAAAGGACTCAATGCAAAACCACCAGACTTTGAGGCCAAGTTGTGTCCAGTCAGAAGTTGTTGAAAACTTGAAATATTTACCGATCTCTTGCCAATTTTTGTTCAATAGTTGGCTGAGCAGACTTTTGGCAAATAGATACCATCTTCAACGATTGTTCGCCAGGTAAAATCGCTCAGCCAATGAGCATGGCTGTACCTATATACCTAATATAGTATTCCCCCTGCCTGTATGTGCTCCTGCTCCTCCTCCAC
>JBBPQL010000449.1:0-25785 GCA_038092515.1 Boletus subparvulus | reverse complement strand
AGAACTATCTACATTTATATCTCAAGGGAGGCCCCCTGCTGCCTGTGCCACTAGGATGCCATCACTATGCATATACATAACCTGGGACTCAAGTCTATCAGGGAATATATCCACCCAATCAAAAATGCGAACACACTTTCTATTTTCTGTCATTTCCACATATCTCCCTACTGTACATGCTAATATAACAATACAAGCAATCAGAAATACTTAATTGGGATCTACAATGCCATGATGATCAATTTGAACAATCCCTGAAGGCAGGGAAGCGAATGGCTGAGCAGGAAAGGGAGAGGGGAAATGTTGTTACCTAGGTGTCCAAATATGGATATGTTTCGGGTGGTTTGGAAGTGCCGGCAATGCGCGAGAACGACGGGAGCGCTTATGTAAGCGCTTGGGAGGCGCGCCCGCCATTTACTATATTTGGATGCTCTCGGCTAAAATGTGACCAATTTTCAAAAATAAATTTTCAAAATTTTCAAAATTGAAGCTGGTACACATGGGCAACCGTACCAACACAACTGTGAGCTAATTTTGAAGTGGGCCTGTAATATGAACATCAATATGGGTTGGCAGCAGTATTCATGGGACTTACAAGGACCGTGGCATAAGCAGTGTGTGCTGCCTCCACCTTATCCATATGGTGGAGGGCTGCATTGCATGAACACACCCCATGTGAGTCCCCACCATGGGCTATAGACAGACCTGTAAAGATATGCCTAGCAACCTGGTAACGAGTTGGCTGCAACAATCACAAGAAACAGTGATGTCTACCCATTCAAGATACAATTCTTGGAAAAGACCCAAGTAAATGTCTTCTTTGTTATATTTGGCTCCATTGTTCTCCCACAGGAATGCAGGCAATTCAGTAGCTGACATGTCGATTTTGCCACTCTTGAGTTTCTTGCAAGTTCTACATATGTTATTTAATTTCACTGAGTGATGTCTGAATCTTATAATTAAATGAATGCAGTCAAATACTCAACTGGGCAGAGATACCCAGCCAGCTGTGGATAATTGAGTCCGAGTTCACATTTGAGGGTACTAGTGTTGATGGTGGGCTTCATGTTGTCGACTATCAGGTTTTGAAGAATATATGTTGGTAGTTTCTCATGTAGTCAGGTAGAGTCACTGCTTCTCATCTCATTTATAGCTTCATTAATATAAAAACACTCAGCGGATCCTCAAGACCACAATATATGTGCATATATGCATCTTTTTGAGCATTTTCTTGAGTGCTGATGCACATGTGGTGTTCTCAATCAGCATCTTGATACTCAGAATTTTGTTAATGAGAGTATAGTAGATCTTCTTCTAATGAGCGAGCATTTGCGGAGTACTGGTACCTTGTTTGCATGATGAGCACATAAAATGAATCAAAATACTTACACACAGTCAAGAGCTTGCTTCCTGGCTCTGCACTTGTCTTCATCTTTGGACTTGCTCTCCCCTTGCTCTTCTTGCTTGGAGAGGATAACTATGTTGACCACTTTGTTGACATCACAGCACATGTCACAACAGCAGGTGATAGCATGTCCAGCACCCATTATGTCCTTAAGTGGGATCCCACATTTGGCATCTGACTTAGGGTCATACTCTGATTCCACTAAGGAATCAGGGTCTGACATGTCCTTGTTGTGAGATGCATGCTGCCTAATGAGATTAGTCTTGGAGATAGAAGTTGGTAATGAAACTCACTTCCTGTCATGTCTTCTATCTTTCTGTTGCTTATTTGATGCATTTTTTGAGGTCTTCTTGACATGTTTTGATGGCCTGTTGTCATTGGATGAGTCTGAAGGAGAAAGAGTGCATTTATTGGATGCCATGACAGCTGAGGTTGGAAGTAGTAGCTAGTGATAATGATAATGATTAGAGTTTGGGTTATATGTTGCTTTTTAATCTGATCAGTGTGGGACATTGTCCATTTATGGGTCACACATATCTCATCCCAACTTTTCACTTCTATCACAACTGTTATCATCTGGCTCGACATCTTGGAATGAGTCGCCATGTTCCAACCATGGCCAATGAGTCCAGGTCTAACTTGCACTTCCTTACTTCCCTATCTCAGTCCTTTTGTTGTCCATACTCCAGCTATGGACAATGAACAATGCTCTTTCAAAATTTCTATAGAACAAGATATCTCTAGAGCTACCCCTTAGACATCCTGAAGTCTACCACATTACAGTGGCTCAAACAACTGTCCCAATATTTGCAGGTTTTTCACTAAAGTCAATAACCCCTAACCACATCTAGCCTGGGCCCTAGCATATGAGTGTATGGGATGGCGTGCTTACTCCTGGCTTTCTATAGGTGCAAGGGTCAAGGGATTCGGTCAGGATTTGATGAAATGGCAGCCATAGCAAAATGACAACTCTTTGGGGCAGTTTTTTGACTTTGTATTCTCATTACATATATTAGACCCTGGAATGCCATAAGATGGTTACATACCTATGTAAAGGCTATATTATGTCACCATTATGTCATTAATGAATCTACAGCATATGTAAACCCTGCCATCACAAATATATTCCCTCATTTCCACCATGAAACACCTCTCTGCTGCTCAAAAGGATAATATCATCTCTCTTGCTTCTCTTGATCTTTCCTGCTGAAACATTGCATCCCAAACCAGTATAGGGAAGTCCAAACAGACAAAGAAAATCACCATGGTGGCCGCCCTCCAAGCTCTCTCCTACCAACAAATGTGCTATTGTCCAGAGAATCCTTACTGGAAAGGCCAGCAATGCAGTCCTATATAGGGTGGAATGGTGAGGGGGTTGTGAATGAGGTGGAGGGGTGGATGGATGCTGAACAGTATGTGGCCATTTTGGAAGGAGGATTGTTGCAGAGCATGGAGGATTCTGGAATTCCTGCAGATGAAGTCATTTTCCAGCAGAATAATTGTTACAGACCCATATTAATTTTCCCAGATTTCTCCCTATTATTCCTGATTTTCTACAAGCGACTTTCGCATTTAGCCCCTATCTATTAACCCCTATCACCTGAAACGACCAAATGCTCAAGTCTCCTCACAGTCCAGACCCATTCCCCTCATGAGTACCATGTGTATTGCAGTGCGCCTCATGTTTGCCTCACGTCGGCCTCACTAATCACACATGGTGCACAGCCTTGTACATGTTCGCATCATGACTTACACATGCACACTGCCTACCTCATCTTACCCTCATGGTTAGCTTCTCTTCCATTACATGGCAGTACTGATATGGCTGTTATCCTCATGTACAACTCATGGATGAGTCATGTAGCATAGCATATCTTTCGATCTAGTGTACACATAGCCAAACCCCTGTGTAGTATATAAAGCCTCAATAGAGCGCCAGGAGGACCTCAGTCTTGTCCTCTTGGAGATTTCCCATCATCTCTAGGAGATCTTATGATAGATGCCAGGTGGTAGGTTGAATCAGATAAATCATCTCTCCGGTAAGGGGAGAAGCGATGGGCGGGCAAGCAGGTACAGTGAGAGGAGAGCTGACTAGAGGCTCTGCTTGTACTAGAACTAGGACTAGGGTAGTGCAGACTTGGTATGCTTTCTGATTTCGTCTCCTCGTCTCCTGATCCCAGAAGGGGAACTACAATGGGGGATTCTTCCTTCTTGCACAACCGGTAGACTGGAACCCAGTCTTCAATCATGGAGTTGCTACCGACACCACCATTGTCCCCTCCTCTTCAAGTTCTGAGACGTATATCGATCCTATCGATTACGCTCTATGCCGAGTATACCTTCCATCAGAAGTGTCAGATATTATTAGAGAAGGACTACTGCTTGGCCTTCAGCAGAGAGCAGAACACAGAACACAGAGAACAGATCTGGCAGAGAGTCCTTGAGGCTAGAGCAAGAATTGAAGAGAGACTTAATTGTGAAGCGAGACTTCCACCCCACGGTCCTCACCTTCCTAACCCTATATTATGCCATTGATTTAGAGGCAACCCTCCTCCCCCTGCTCTACGTAACCATATCTCTCCTCTTCGGCCTAGACAATCGCTTAGGATACCTGCACGCTACCACCAAGTTTACACTCGCCACTAGCCGCATTGTACCTACCTTACAAAGAGTACCTCGTTTTGAAACACCTATACATGTGCATAGACCTCGCAATCCTTCTCCACGTCCACCACCCCCATACGTGCCCACAGGTCAACCTCTCAACATTGACCTTTACTGAAACAACACAATCATTTCTTTCGCCATCTCCAATCCTTTGCAGATCGCCTACATAGTACCTGAAGAACAGCACAAGGCAGTCAACAATAATTGGGAAAACCAAGAAGCTTGGGGAAACGAAGACGGTTGGATCCCTGCAGACAATCAAAACATCTTAGACACCCAGCCCCAGCTACACACCTCCCAGTGGATTGATTGGGTGTTTGACCATGTAAGCATCCACCAAATCAGAGAGATTGCAGGACATCTCTTTGCACAGAACGTCCGTACTCAGTTTGAAGAAGCAAACGGGTACCCTTTGCACGCCAACACCCCGCACCCAAGTATCCCGGAACTCGAAGAGTCCACAGTTGAAGAACAACAACAAGACCAGTGGGAGATAAACACTAATGACGAGATCCCAGGTCTTGGTAACTTCGAGAATGCGGAGTAAATTTCTTTCTAGTCTAGTTACTATCTTGCTTGATTCATTTGTAATCTAATCTAAGCTTTTCTTTCCACCATGGCCACCTACAACCCCCACAACTTCAACCTCAGTCAGTTCATGAATGACCTCTATCAGTTACCTGATCTAGACGCCCAGTTCAAATTCTTAGGAGATCAGTTTGAGGTGATCAACTCCTACTCCCTAATGTTAGAGAAACAACTAGAGAAAGTGTCCAACCTCATCACAACTCTCCAAACCCCACCAGCACCGGGAGCTCTAGGTGCACCACCGACCAGTGGAACTTCCAAGAAAGTAGAAGTGTTCACCGATCCGGGCAACTTCAATGGAGAGATTAGCCACTTTGAAGAATGGTGGTTAAAGATGAAGACATGGCTGAACATCAACCAGCCAACCATCCCTCCAAAGTCCTATGATGCCATAGTAGCAGTACTCTCTCAAATGAAACAGAAAGCAGGAACCTTCTCTGCTCAACGGCTTGAGAAAGGAATAGCCTACCCATGGACTGAACTTGAAGTGGACATAGTAAAACAGTACCGTCCGACAGCAAGACCAGATTGGGCCAGGCAGAAGCTTTGGAAACTCAAACAAGGACACACCCGATCATGCGACTATGTCGATCTCTTTACCAAGTACTTTAAGGATGCAGGCATCGGCCATTCTCACGCCATAGATATTCTTGAACAGAATATGAATGCCAAAATCCGAGATCAGATCATCCGAGAAGGAAAGAGGTCTAGCACTGACGTATATGCTTACCTTGAGTCAGTATGTACAATTGGAGAAATGATGGAAACCATGAACTTCCTCCACAAAGGAAGAACAGGGTTTTTCCCTATGGCCGGCGCATCATCTCGCTTCCAATCCCAAAGAACAACCCCTGATCCGAATGCCATGGACATTGGTGCAGTAAACGAGAGTTGGGATGAAAGCAAAGATGAAGAACACATTGATGCATTCTCCAAAGGAAAAGCCAAGCACTTCACTGGATGTTTCAACTGTGGTGCAGATGGACATCTCGGTAAAGATTGTTCTAGACCATCAACCAAATGCCATGAATGCAATTGGTCTCGAGGAGATCACAAGAAGACTTGTTCTAAATCCAGGAAGATCAGAACAACCAAAGAAGATACCCCTAAAGATAAGGGAAAAGGCAAAGGAACTTGAACGATCTGGGTGTTCCAGTTGCCAAAGTATCTAGTGAGTATCATAGTCTAAATTATTATAGTTGAGTGGGGTCTCCAATTGAATTGGAGCTTGGCCAGGGCTCCAAACTGGTGCTTAATTCCACTTATACTCACACCTCTAGTTCAATCCCAGATACTGCTCGTATTCACTCCTTTAGCAATCAAGACATAACCTTGACCATAGAAGTCTCCCCTAGTCGCCATACTCAACGTTTTGTGAAGACTAAAGCCTTGCTCGATAGCAGAGCCAACACTATATACATTGACAAGGCCTATGCTCAGAAAATGAAACTCCCATTGACCCCACTATCTAATCCAGTGCCGGTGTTTAACGTTGACGGAACACATAATGCTGCCGGATCAATTGCTCATTGTGCCGAGATCATTATTCAGTTCCAGGAACATTGCGAGAAAGTTATAGCAGAAGTGACCAATTTGGGAAAGAATCAAATGATTCTCAGTTACACGTGGCTTTCACGTCATAATTCTGAGATTGATTGGACCACAGGAATGGTCAAAATGACTTGATGTCCCTGGACATGCCATACCTTGAAAGATAAACCCCGTTTTGCTTGACAAATTGAATTTGAAGAACGAGATTCTCTAGCACACATTCTTGCCTTGAAACAAGAGGAAGCAGTTCCTAAGACTGATTCAAAACCAGCAAACCTAGTGCCACGAACCTATCACCAGTACCAAAGTCTTCTCAAAGAAAGAATCTGAGAGAATGCCGATAAGGAAACCTTGGGACCATGCCATAGATCTCAAGAAAATGTTCAAACCAAAGAAAGGACGACTCATACTGCTTTCACCTGAAGAACAGAAGGGGGTATCCGATTTTATTGATGATCAACTCTCAAAAGGATACATCAGACCTTCTAAATCAGAACAAACCTCTCCAGTATTTTTCGTCCCGAAGAAAGATGGACGAAAGCGTATGGTACAAGATTATCGCTACTTGAACGAACACATGGTAAGAACAATTACCCACTCCCATTGATCTCTCAACTTGTTGACAAACTAAAGGGGTTGAAATGGTTTACCAAGATAGATCTCCAATGAAGATACAATAATGTTCGTATCAAAGAAGGCGATGAATGGAAAGCTGCTTTTGTCTGTCATCGAGGATCTTTTGAACCTGTGGTAATGTACTTTGGGTTATGCAACTCACCGGCCACATTTCAAACCATGATGAATGAAATCTTCTCAGACATGGATGAAGTCATGGTGATATACATCAATGATCTCATAATCTATACCAAGACGGACGATATCCAGGAACATGAAAGGATCGTAAAGAGAGTTCTAAAATGTCTTGAAGAACATGATATTTTCACAAAACCAGAGAAATGCACTTTCAGCATCCAAGAAGTAGAATTTCTTGGCATGATAGTCTCTAGAGAGGGGATCAAAATGGACCATTCCAAGGTAAAAGCCATTAAGGAATGGCCTACACCTAAAACGGTCAGAGGAGTACGAAGCTTTCTTGGATTAGCAAACTTCTACCGCAGATTCATTGAAGGATATGCACAAGTCACACAACCTTTGAATGATCTGACAAAGAAAGATATCCCCTTTGCATGGAAAGAGGCTCAACAGATGGCATTTGACACCCTGAAGCTCCACTTCACCACAGCCCCTATCCTTGCCTATCCTGACAATGATAGAGTCTTTTGCCTAGAAACAGATGCCTCAGACTTTGCCACTGGAGCAGTACTTTCCATAGAACAAAATGGGAAATGGCATCCAGTAGCATTCTCCTCTCACTCAATGACCCCAGAAGAACATAACTACCCAGTTGCAGACAAAGAAATGCTTAGTGTCATCAGATCATTGGAACAATGGCGACACTATCTAGATGGTGCACACCACCAATTTGAGATCTGGAATGACCATGCAAACTTACAATGGTTTATGAAACATCAAGACCTCAATCAACGTCAAGCTAGGTGGGCCCAATATCTTAGTCGGTTCAACTTCAAATGGCTTCATAAGGCTGGCGCAACCATGGGAAAAGCAGATGCTCTGTCACGATGAGAGGACCATGCGATAGGAATTGAAAAGGACAATACAAGGGTACTTGTCATACCACTGGAACAGATCAGTAGTGTTACAGAAGTACACATTGCAACAGATGCTGACATCATCATAGACACAATCAAGGATATCCTTTTTGATCTTAAGGAACCAGATCTCATTCCATTACAGAAACAGTACATACTCAAAGATTGGGTCATCTATGACGAAAATGGAAAGATCTATGTTCCTGATGATCAAGCATTGCACTTAGATATCCTCAAACTACACCACGACACTCCAATTGCAGGACACCCAGGTAGAGAAAAGACATTGAAACTCATCAAAAGGAGCTATACTTGGCCTGGAATGAGTACATTCATCAAGGAATACACAAACCAATGTGAAAGATGTGCTCAAATGAAACCATCTAACCTTGCTCCGCCAGGAAAGCTTCACCCCCTGGAATTACCAGACACCCCATGGACAGAAGTCACTGCAGACTGTACCACAGACCTACCATTGTCCAATGGGTTTGATTCAATCTTAGTAGTAGTAGACCGCTTCTCAAAAGAAGTAGAGTTTATCCCCTGCAACAAAACAACCACAGCTCTTGACACCGCCCAACTCTACCTCCATAATGTATGGAAGAACCATGGACTCCCAAGCAGCATAGTATCAGATCGAGGACCACAGTTTGCATCACAAGTCATGAGAGACTTATGTAAACGGCTAGGCATCCAACCAAAACTCTCCACTGCATTTCACCCACAGATGGATGGACAAACAGAGAGGATGAACAGAGATCTTCAACAGTACCTTCGTCTCTTCACAGCAGAGAAACAACATGAATGGGTTGATTGGCTACCAATAGCGCAATTCTCCTATAACACCAAGAAACAAGCTTCTACCCAGAAATCACCTTTCGAAGTGACACGGTCCTATAGTCCACGAATGGGCTTTGAGCAAAGAATCACTAAAGCCCCTGCTGCAGAAAAGTTCACCACGATAATGCAGAACACTTTAGCTCAAACAAAAGCCAATCTAGAGAAAGCACAGGAACGGATGAAAGTCCAAGCAGACAAACATAGATCAATGTCCCCTAAATATCAGATCAGCGATAAAGTCTGGCTTTCTACCGACAATCTAAAAGTCACACGTGCTTCCAAGAAACTCACAGAACAATGGCTAGGACCATATGACATCACAAAGCTTGTAGGAGATAATGCTGTCAGATTGCATCTACCAAAAACAATGCACATTCACCCAGTAATAAACATCTCTCATGTTCGACCATACAAAGAACCGCTAGAAGGACAAACAACTATTCGACCTGGCCCAATGAAAGTCACTGAGGACAGAGAAATCAAATATGAAGTAGACCATATTGTTGATGTCCGAAAGAAAGGCCAACATATGGAATACCTAGTCCATTGGAAAGGTTACACCAAAGAAGATTGCACATGGGAACCAAAGGGTAATCTAGGAAATGCTACAGCAGCATTGGACCTGTTTTATGAAAGAAATTCCCGAGTCAATCTCTGGATGATGTTCAGTGAGCATACCAAGCTTTACAATCCATACACTGATCACCTGGAAGTCAATCATTAGAGAGGGGATAGTGTTATAGACCCATATTAATTTTCCCAGATTTCTCCCTATTTTTCCTGATTTTCTAGAAGCGACTTTCGCATTTAGCCCCTATGTATCTATTAACCCCTATCACCCGAAACCACCAAATGCTCAAGTCTCCTCACAGTCCAGACCCTTTTGCCTCATGGGTGCCATGTGTATTGCAGTGCGCCTCATGTTCACCTCATGTGGGCCTCACCAATCACACATGGTGCACAGCCTTGCATATGTTCCCCTCATGACTCCACATGTGCACTGCCTACCTCACCCTATCCTCATGGTTAGCTTCTCTTCCATTACATGGCTGTACTGATGTGCCTGTTGTCCTCATGTACAACTCACAGACGACTCATATAGCATAGCATATCATATGATCTAGTGTACACACAACCAAACCCCTGTATAGTATATAAACCCCCAATAGAGTGCCAGGAGGACCTCAGTCTTGTCCTCTTGGAGATTTCCCATCATCTCTAAGAGCTACCAGCCTACCTCTATTGTCATGACTTGAACTACTAGTGCTCTTAGTGAGTGTTGGCTGTGTCATTAGGACAAGACTTCTAACAAGCCCTTGGGATAGTTACCCAATCACTTCCTTGCCTAGCCCTTGTCTAGTCACCATGCTCTATCACTAGTAGGATCCCTTCACCACTGTTACACGAGGCTCACAGCTAAACACCTCCTTCCAGTGTCTATCATTATCAAGAAGAATGAATCCCCCATTGTAGTCCCCCTTCTGGGATCAGGAGATGAGGAGATGAAATCAGAAAGCATACCAAGTCTGTGCTACCCTAGTTCTAGTCCTAGTACAAGCAGAGCCTCTAGTCAGCTCTCCTCTTACCATACCCGCTTGCCCGCCCATCGCTTCTCCCCTTACTGGAGAGGCGACTCGTCTGACTCAACCTACCACCTGGCATCTATCATAAGATTGCTGACACCCCTTGCACAACCCATTGACTGGAACCCAATCTACAGTCATGGAGTCGCTACTGACACCACCGCCGTCCCCTCCTCCTCAAGTTCTGAGATGTATATCAATCCTAGGTTATGCTCTACACCGAGTATTTCTTCCATCAGAAGTGTCAGATATTATTAGAGAAGGACTACAGCTTGGCCTTCAGCAGACACAGAGAACAGATCTGGCAGAGAGTCCTTGAGGCTAGAACAAGAATTGAAGAAAGATTTAATTGTGAAGCGAGACTTCTACCCCGCAATCCTTGCCTTCTAACCCTATATTATGTCATTGGTTTAGAGGCAACCCTCCTCCCCCTGCTCTACATAACCACATCTCTCCTCTTCGGCCTAGACAGTCACTTAGGATACCTGCACACTACTGTGAAATTTACATCGCCACTAGCCACGTTGTACCTATCTTACGAAGAGTACCTCATTTTGAAGCACCTATACATGTATGTACCTAGACCCCGCAATCCATCTCCACGCCCACCACCTCCATATATCCGAGGACCTCGTTTGATCCATGAGGATGAAACTGATAAGTCATTGTCAAGCTAGATCTGGATCAAGTTAATCAACATCGGAGATTAACACTGGATCAAAAGAAGTGCTTCCAATCTCACATAGCATCTCTTACCAAACACAAATCGGGTAAATCTCACATGCCTGATTCCCTCTATCACTGCATCTTGAAGACATTGTGCCATCTCAAGAAACAAACCACTTGCACCATCCGTAATCCCACATGAACCAGTATCTCATTGCCTTTTGTTACTTGTTCACAGTCGTTCTCTTGTTTCTTATCATCCAAGCAGTACCCACAGGTCAACCAATCAACATTGAACTTTACCAAAACAACACAATCATTTCCTTTACCATCTCCAACCCTTCACAAATTGCCTATACAGTACCAGAGGAAGAGCACGAGGCGATCAACGACAATTGGGGAAATCTGTTACGATTGTTCTTTTCTTTTCTTTTCTTTCTTACATCGCTCGTCTGCTGACTCGCTTGTTTCCCTTCGCACCGTTCCGATGGAACGCCCTCCACCTAAACATAGCTTCTTTACTACACGCTATGCATGGTTCGCTTGCCTCATTTCCTTATGCCTCATACGGACGTCCTTTCTGTTCATGCGTGACTCACTACGCAGCCTTTTCATTTCTATCGCACAGCCCATCCCTTTATATCCGCCTTGGCTTTTGTGCTTGGACACCGCTTGGTCTGTGCGCCGCGTCTCCACCTATTTAAGTAGACGACACGCATTGTAATTCCCTTAACTTTAATCTACTCAATTCTCCCTGGACTTCTATAAGTCACCGCACTACTTCTGAGTGTGCGCTCCTTGTAATACCTTGCCTTGAACTCCCTAAGCGACCGATTGTCGCCAGGAGTTGCTGCGGAAGCCCCCAGCATCCTTGCCCTTTTGAAGACGCCCTTCAAAAGACCATCCGCCCCTTGTCATCTTTGAGTCTACGTTTGCCTCTACCCGAGTCAAGCGTAACAAAATCAAGACAGTTGGATCCCTGCAGACAATCAAGACATCTTTGATATTCAACCCCAACTTCACACCTCTCAGTGGATGGACTGGGTATTTGACCACGTAAGTATCCACCAAATCAGAGAGTTCACAGCATGTCTCTTTGCCCAAAACTTCCATACTCAGTTTGAAGAAGCAAATAGGTACCCTTTCCATGCTGATACCCCACACCTGAGTATTCCGGAACTCAAAGAGTCACCAGTTGAAGAAGAACAGCAAGACCAGTGGGAGATAAATATTAATGACGAGATCCCAGGTCTTGGTAACTTTGAGAATGCGGAGTAAATTTCTTTTCTAGTCTAGATACTATCTTGCTTGATTCACTTGTAATCTAATCTAAGCTTCTCTTTTCACCATGGCTAGCTACACACCCTGCAACTTCAACCATGGTCAGTTCATGAATGATCTCTATCAGCTACCCAATCTTGACGCCCAGTTCAAATCCTTGGGAGATCAGTTTGAAGTGATCAACTCCTACTCTCTAATGTTAGAGAAAGAGCTACAGAAAGTGTCCGCTCTCATTGCAACTGTGTAAGCCCCACCAGTACCAGGAGGCCTGGGTACACCACCGACCAGCACGACTTCCAAGAAAGTAGAAGTGTTCACCAATCTGGGCAACTTCAATGGAGAGATCAACCACTTTGAGGAATGGTGGTTAAAGATGAAGACATGACTGAAAATCAACCAGCCAACCATCCCTCCAAAGTCCTATGATACAGTAGAGCAGTTCTCTCCCATATGAAATAGAAGGCAGGAACCTTCTCCACTCAAAGGCTTGAGACAGGACAAACCTATACTTGGTCTGAGCTTGAAGTGGACATAGTAAAACAGTACTGTCCAACAGCAAGACCAGATTGGGCCAGACAGAAAATTTGGAAGCTCAAACAAGGAAGCACCCAATCATGTGACTATGTCAACCTCTTTACCAAGTACTTTAAGGATGCAGGAATCGGCCATTCTCCTGCCATAGATATTCTTGAACAGAATATGAATGCCAAAATCCAAGATCAGATCATTCGAGAAGGGAAGAGATCTAGCACTGACATATACACTTACCTTGAAGCAGTACAAATGATTGGAGAAATGATGGAGACCATGAACTTCCTCCACAAAGAAAGGACAGGCTTTTTCCCTATAGCCAGTTCATCATCTCACTTCCAATCCCAAAGAGCAGCCCCTGATCTGAACACTATGGACATTGGCGCAGTAAACAAAACTTGGGATAAAAGTAAAGATGAAGAACACATTGATGCATTCTCCAAAGGGAAAGCAAAGCGCTTCACTGGATGTTTCAACTGCGGTGCGGATGGACATCTTAGTAAAGATTGTTGTAGACCATCGACCAAATGTCGTGAATGCAATTGGTCCCGAGGAGATCACAAGAAGACCTGCTCTAAATCCAGGAAGATCAAAGCAGCTATGGATGAGACCCCCAAAGAGAAGGGAAAAGGCAAAGCAACTGGAACAGTCTGGGTGTTCCAGTTGCCAAAGTATATATCTAGTGAGTATCATAGTCTAAATTATCATAGTCAAGTGGGGTCTCCAATTGAATTGGAGCTTGGCCAGGACTTCAAACCAGTGCTTAATTCTGCTTATACTCACACCTCTAGCTCAATCCCAGACAATGCTTGTATTAGCTCCTTTAGCAATCAAGACATAACCTTGACTATAGAAATCTTCCCTAGCCGCCATATCCAGCATTTCATGAAGACTAAAGCCTTGCTCAATAGTGGAGCAAATACTATATACATTGACAAAGCTTATGCTCAAAAAATGAAACTCCCATTGATCTTTCTATCCAATCCTGTGCCAGTGTATAACGTTGATGGAACATGAAATGCTGCCTGTTACGCGAGACGTATGTTTGGTAGGTCGAAGCGGAACCTAAGTCGTCTCAAGGGAGGTACTCACGAAGAGACACTTCGTCCTTAAGACAACAAGAAATACTAGGGTTGAGTCAAGTGGTGCGAAGGTCTTAAGCCGAATGCTCAAGGACTCAAGAGTACGCTAGATTGCGTAGAACAAGAATGGGGACTATTGTACATGCAGCATACTACTTATACTAAGCGACGCGTAAGTGTAGAATGTCATAGAACGAGAGAGAACTAGGTGAGTAATAAGGAACACGTAACCGATGCGAGAGAATCGGTTAGAAGGTGATGGTGTCCGTAGATAAGGATCAGTTCAGTAAGCAGAAATGAATAAGCGAGATATGATCCCTTCCGGTAGTAAAGGAAGAATAACGGCATGGGATTAGAGTTCAATAAAAGAAGAGTTAAATGATCCTAAGAGGATCAAACAATGGATCCAATCATAGGAACACATACCAAAGAGTATATGAGAGCGACGAAAGAAAGAGATAAGAAAGATACCATGTGAAAGGAGACAGATTGTAACACTGCCAGATCAATCACTCATTGTGCCAAGATCATTATTCAGTTTCAGGAACATTGTGAGAAAGTTACAGCAGAAGTGACTGATTTGGGAAAGAATCAAATGATTCTCGGTTACACGTGGCTTTCGCATCATAACCCTGAGATTCATTGGACTATAGGAACAGTCAAAATGACTTGGTGTCCCTGGACATGCCATACCTTGAAAGGGAAACTCCTTTTTGCTCAACAGATCGAATCCGAAGAACAAGATTCTCTAGCACACATTCATGCCTTGAAACAAGAGGAATCAGCCCTTAAAACTGATTCAAAACCAGTAGATCTAGTACCACAAACATATCATCAGTACCTAAAAGTGTTCTCAAAGAAAGAGTCTGAGAGGATGCCAATAAGGAAACCTTGGGACCATGCCATAGATCTCAAGGAAATGTTCAAACAAAAGAAAGTACAACTCATACTGCTTTCACCCAAAAAACAGAAAGAAGTATCCAATTTCATTGATGATCAACCATCAAAAGGATACATCAAACCCTCTAAATTGGAACAACTTTTCCAGTATTCTTTGTACCAAAGAAAGATGGACGAAAGTGTATGGTACAGGACTATTGCTACCTGAACGAACACACAGTGAAGAACAATTACCCACTTCCATTGATCTCTCAGCTTATTGACAAACTAAAGGGATCAAAATGGTTCACCAAGATAGACCTACAATGGGAATACAATAATGTTCGTATCAAAGAGGGTGATGAATGAAAAGCTGCCTTCATCTGTTATCAAGGATCCTTTGAACCTGTGGTAATGTACTTCGGGTTATGCAACTCGCTGGGCACATTCCAAACAATGATGAATGAAATATTCTCGGACATGGATAATGTAATGGTGATCTACATTGATGACCTCATGATCTATACCAAGACGGATAATCTCCAGGAACATGAAAGAATAGTAAAGAACGTCCTAAAACATCTTGAAGAACATGATCTTTTCACGAAACCAGAGAAGTGCATTTTCAGCATCAAAGAGGTAGAATTCACTGGCATGATAGTCTCTAGAGAGGGGATCAAAATGAATGATTCCAAGGTAAAAGCCATTAAGGAATGGCCAATGCCTAAAATAGTTAGAGTACAAAGTTCTCTTGGATTGGCAAACTTCTATCATAGATTCATTGAAGGATATGCACAACCTGCACAACCTTTGAATGATCTAACAAAGAAAGACACCCCCTTTGCATGGAAAGAAGCTCAACAAACAGCATTCAACACTCTGAAACTCTGTTTCGCCACAGCCCCTATCCTTCCTTACCCTGACAATGATAGAGTTTTTCGCTTAGAAACAAATGCCTCAAACTTTGCCACTGGAGCGGTACTTTCCATAGAACACAATGGGAAATGGCATCCAGTAGCATTCTCCTCTCACTCAATGACCCCAGAAGAACATAACTACACAGTTGCAGACAAAGAAATGCTTAGTGTCATCAGATCATTGGAACAATAGCGACACTATCTAGAAGGAGCACACCACCAGTTTGAGATCTGGAATGACCATGCAAATCTACAGTGGTTTGTGAAACACCAAGACCTCAGTCGTTGCCAAGCTAGATGGGCCCAATATCTTAGCTGGTTCAATTTCAAATGGCTTCACAAGGCTGGCGCAACCATGGGAAAAGCAGATGCTCTGTTACGAAGAGAAGACCATGCAGTGGAAATCCAAAAAAACAATACAAGGGTACTTGTCATACCACCAGAATATATCAGTAGTGTTACAGAAGTATAGATTGCAATAGATGCTGACATCATCATAGACACAATCAAGGACATCCTTTTTAATCTTAAGGAACCAGATCTAATTCCATTATGGAAACACTATGTACTCAAAGATTGTATCTTCTATGACGAAAATGGAAAGATCTATGTCCCTGATGATCAAGCATTGCGCTTAGATATTGTCAAACTACACCATGACACTCCAGTCATATGGCACCCTGGCAGAGAAAAGACACTAGAACTTGTTCAGAGAAGCTATACTTGGCCTGGAATGAGTACATTAATCAAGGAATACACTAACCGATGTGAAAGATGCGCTCAAATGAAACCATCTAACCTTGCTCCACCAGGAAAGCTTCACACCCTAGAATTACCAGACATACCATGGATGGAAGTCACCGCAGACTTTACCACAGACTTACCACTGTCAAACGGATTTGACTCAATCCTAGTAGTAGTAGATTGCTTCTCAAAGGAAGTAGAGTTTATCCCCTGCAACAAGACAACCACAGCCCTTGACACTGCCCGACTCTATCTCCATAATATATGGAAGAACCATGGGCTCCCCAGCAGCATAGTATCAGATTGAGGACCACAGTGTGCATCACAAATCATAAGGGACTTATGTAAATGGCTAGGCATCCAATCTAAACTTTCCACCACATTGCACCCACAAACAGATGGACAGGCAGAGAGGATGAATAGAGATCTTCAACAGTACCTTTGTCTCTTCACAGCGGAGAAACAAGATGAATGGGTCGATTGGCTACCAATAGCGCAATTCTGCTATAATACAAAGAAACAAGCTTCTACTCAGAAATCACCTTTTGAAGTGACACAGTCCTATTGTCCACGAATGGGCTTTGAGCAAAGAATCACTAAAGCTCCTGCTGTAGAAAAGTTCACCACTATAATGCAGAACACTTTAGCTCAAACAAAAGCCAATCTAGAGAGCACAGGAATGGATGAAAGCACAAGCAGACAAACACAGATCAATCACCCTTAAATATCAGATCGGCAATAACGTCTGGTTTTCTACCAATAATCTGAAAGTAACAAGTGCTTCCAAGAAACTTACGGAACGATGGCTAAGACCATATGACATCACAAAGCTTGTAGGAGATAATGCAGTCAAGCTGCATCTACCAAAGACAATGTGCATACATCTGGGAGTAAACATCTCTCATGTTCGACCATACAAAGAATCGCTGGAAGGGCAGACATCTATTCGACCTGGCCCAGTAAAAGTCACTGAAGACAGAGAAATTGAGTATGAGGTAGACCATGTTGTTGATGTCCAAAAGAAGGGCCAACATATGGAATATCTAATCCACTGGAAAGGTTACACTGAAGAATATCACACATGGAAACCAAAGGGTAATCTAGGAAATGCTAAAGCAGCATTGGACCTGTTTCATAAAGAAAATCCCTGAATTAACCTCCAGATGATGTTCAGTGAGCATACCAAGCTCTACAATCCATACACTAATCACCTGAAAGTCAATCCTTAGAGAGAGGATAGTGTTACAGACCCATATTAATTTTCCCAGATTTCTCCCTATTATTCCTGATTTTCTAGAGCGACTTTCGCATTTAGCCCCTATCTATTAGCCCCTATCACCCAAAACCACCAAATGCTCAAGTCCCCTCACAGTCCAGACCCTCTTGCCTCATGGGTACCATGTGTATGGAGTGCACCTCATGTTGGCCTCATGTTGGCCTCACCGGTCATACATGGTGTGCAGCCTTGCACATGTTCCCCTCATGACTCACACATGCGCACTGCCTACCTCACCCTATCCTCATGGTTAGCTTCTCTTCCATTACATGGCTACTGATGCGCCTGTTGTCCTCATGTATGACTCATGGACAAGTCATATAGCATAGCATATCATACGATCCAGTGTACACATAGCCAAATCCCTGTATAGTATATAAACCCCCAATAGAGTGCCAGGAGGACCTCAGTCTTGTCCTCTTGGAGATTTCCCATTATCTCTAAGTGCTACTAGCCTACCTCTATTGTCACTACTTGAACTACTAGTGCTCTTAGTGAGTGTTGGTCGTTTCATATAGCCTGTATTGTTGAAATGTATGAGGGTCAATGTATCTGTCAAGGTAGAAATGCTGAGCCTTGGCCAGAGCATGGCCATGTATCCAGTGAGGATGAACTGCACTGCATGCGAATCAAGGAATTAGACGACAGTGCTGACTGATGTGATCAACTGGAATGACTTCGGCATTTGGGCACTGATGCCTGGTTGAATGGCTGATACAAAACATCCCAACATTGATGTCCAACAATTGTAAGGGCATGAACCAGTGGACATAGGCAAGTGGTTGAGGGTAGCCACCAAGATGGAATGGTAGTCTGAAGATAGCCTGGACTTCAGCTGCATGGAGACCTGCAGACATCATTGTATGTATATATATACTGCAATTTAACAGTGAGAATGACCTACCATATTGACCACTGCATCCTCATAGTGCCATATCTACTTCCACTAGCACAATATTGTATCTAGTGAGTGTCAGCAGTTTGTGAATGCCATTGTAACATTGTGGATGCAAACAAATTCTTGTATGCTTGCTGGTCGCATGCTCCATTGGGGGATTGAAGAGAACAAGGTTGCTGAAAATATTGAAGCAGTCGTTAGCATTGGGGTCAAAAAAATGATGTCTATGAGGTAGGTGTTGACGAACACCTTGAGTGCATCAAGGAAACATGCACCACCATGGTGCTGTTCTAAATATTGGATGGTTCTCTTGGGAAATTGGGGCTGCTGAGAGATCTGATAGCATTGCAATGAACAGCATGCAGTCACTGAGCGATGCTCAACACCGGGCAGGTCTTTCATGCTCTGAATCACCGGAGAGTGATGATTCTGCATCCAGGAGACCAGTTCTATAATGCCATGCCAGGTAGTTGCTGAACCAGATCATTGCTTCTTGCCATTGGAGCCATCTGGTCATCTGGACCATATACTGTAGTCTCTTCTACTGGTAGCTGTGTAGGCTTTCTTGGTGAAGTCAATGTGGAGATGCTCAGAGGTCTTAGTGTTCAGTCCATCAAGGCTACCTAAGTTACCAATGGTGTCAGTATAGTGGATGAGGGAATGGAGCTTGGGAATATTGAACTGATCCTGGCACCTGAGCTTGATGAATACATCCTTTGAGTGATGGAAGCTGTCGAGAGCATGCTGTAAAGTCATAAGCATGTCATCCATATGTGAATGGTACTGAGCAAGATGGATGAAGTCCATAAGGCAGTAGGTGGCTTGCAGGGCCCATGGTTCCATGATAGCCCCCACAAGGGCACCAACAAACACACATTCCAGCTGCTTGTGATCAGTACTGGTCCATTGCCTGATAGTTGAGATCCCATTCTTGAAGTGTCAAAGCCCTGGGAAGATGGGCATTGCCTGAAAGCATGCATCAAAGTGAATCATTGCTGCAAGTGTGCCACACCATTTCTTGAGGTGGTCCTTGATGATGTAATTGGTGGAGGATGTTGCTGGAGATGCAGAGGAAGATGTCAGTGTAGGCCAGCTCGGCCCAGAAGGGTGAGAAGACCAGACGCAGGTCCTCGGTGTTGAAGTTTGACTATGTGGACTCACTTATTACACGTTCTACTATAGAATGAGTCATGCTGATGAGTCACAATAGTTAAGTGATGAGTCACACTCATGGTTGTTGAGTCACATATTATTTCACTCTTCATTATGTCAGCAGTATTACGTCTGACTAATCCTTATTAGTGATACCATGATTATTCATCTTCCTATGGTATCCTATCACACCATTATTGCATCATAGTCACATCATAGCACATCATTATGGCTAATGGCTTACTTATATATCTCTTTGGGTCATTTCATGCTCTTAATATCATTTACACACATACAAGGATAAACAATCCTTTACGTATAAATACCAGGGACTTACTCCCTCAAATATAGGTTCTCTTGCACCCCAAAGTGTGATAACCTACAACAAGCACTGCCTTGCAAGTATACTCAACAGTATAGTGAGTAGTGTTCTCTCTCACTGGGTTCTCCCACACTACGCTGTTGTATCTGCACCATTCGAGAAGTAGCTCTCTTGAAACTCAGCAATGAACTCAGGTGGGTATTGGTTGGTGGCTTGTGTGTGGAGTGTTTGGATTGTTTGGGTTTGGTTGCATGGTTGGAATTGAAAATTTTCATCTCATTGATCAGCTGGCACCAGGCACTTGGAGCACTGGTTTTCAGCACACATGCCACCAGACACTGTTCAGGGTGGTCACCGATGAAGGCTGCCAGTATCAGGACTTGGCGAATATGGCCGTCTGCACAAACCATTTCCACATTGTTTCCATCTGCATCCACGAGTGTCTGAAGCAGTAGCTTCATACAATAATGGCACAATCAGTGGCCTGTGACCGATGACCTGCACCAACCTAGTTTGATGCAAGGATCATGATACCATACAGATAATTGACCCGAGTTTTGAGATTTCACCACTTTCCCACAGTCCAAAGGATTAGCCGTTTTATGGCTAGATTGCCCTTAGTATGGACCACCTCCCCCTATATTTTCTTATTTTTCCACCCACAGGGCATTGAGAAATTAAATGATTTCTCCCACCTCATCTGTGTTGATTGAGTGTACTATATGATTGGACTAGTATCTTTGTAAATACTTAGACTCTAGTCAAGTGCCAGAGAGAGAATCGGTCATGTGACCTGGCTGAATCAGCATCAGTCAGCAGAGCACAGCTGGTGCCTGCCAAGCCCAATGCCGAATCCATGATTACCAACCAGACTGGCCATTTGGCTTGGCATTTGTAAGATTCCTCTCAGCATTTGTCAGCAATCTCTCAGCATTAGTCAGCAGCCCCTGGTAGCACAGCCTCCGGTATTATCTATATAAGAAGAGCCAATCAGGCCCAAATGGGAACAACAAGACCCAGAAAGGACCCAAGAAGGGATCAAAGGGAACCCAAAGCCTTGGAAACAAATCCAGCTTCTGGATCAGAGATGACTAGCTTCAAAAGAGAAGCAGAGAGCACCATAAGAGAGCAACAGATCACAGGAAGCCCAAGAGAGACTTAAGTGACAACTGACTCCTAACAAAGGACTTGTGAGACCCTCTACTAGAGCCAGATCTCAGTAGTGCAGAAGTTACTTGTCTAAGTGCTACCTATCCAGTCCAGGGCATAAGTGATAGAAGAACCCAGTCTCTAGCCAATTACCCACTCTATGAGCTAAGTGGTATTTGTACTAATCCCTGCCTGATTCGCCAACTCCTTAGTGCACAATAAGAATTGAGTTCCCATAAGCTGTTCTGTGTGACTAAGAGAACTTGTGTGAACCCATCCAATCACCAGCTACTAGCAGCCTCCTAATGCTGACTAGAGCCTATTTGCATGCTTTCATTAAGCATAGCCCATCAACACCAGACACCCACAAGCAATCTAGGCTTTCATATTCTATTAGTCCCCCTCAACTATCATTGAAGATTGACGAACACCCACATTACTGGTTAGACTAAGTTTACTCACTGACTCAGCATATTGGTTGTTGTGTCATCTAGGAGAACTAGTTTCCCTAGCTTATAGTCTACCATCTATGGAGGTGAAGATATGTTGTCTGGAAAACCATTTTGAGTTCTGAGTTATCTTTGCATAGAAAGACAACACCAAGTTGTTCTTAAATGACACCAGCTTTGAGACGGGTAGGTATCCCAGCAACACTGATGCATGGTGTGAGGGCTCATGGCACACATCTTTCGACAGGTTTCCAATGGTCAAGTACACAGGCCAAGCAGTCTTATCCCCCTTTAACCAGGACAACTCAGTCTTGTTGGATGCCAATATCACTGGCACAATCATGGTGCCTTCAGGCAATTGGGCCTGAACAATAATCAGTTGGTATGTCTCAGATGATTGACAAAACCTTACTTACTTGTGTCTTCCACCACCAATTTGCAGTCCACATCTTATTGAAATGACGAGTTCACCCCTCATGATCAGTATAGACCTTTTCTGGTGTGTATGCCATGCTTCCATCAAACACTGGATTCCCTATTAGCTCTTGAACACAGGCAACAGAATCCCACATCCATAACTCAAGCTGCTTAGAGTCACCCTCCATCAGATTGTTATCAAGATTGTTATCAACTGGTCCAATATCACCGTGAACCCAAGTAAGTCTGTATGCCCACTCTGGCCCAGTGGGTAACTTATCAATGAGTTTCAAGAATGTCTAATTGCTACAGTAGGATGGCTGTGTTTGAGTCTTCATGTTGACCAAGGTATGTCAGCAAACCAGAAAATAGCGAGATCAAACAATACTGACTATTGGTAGCTTTAGAAACTCCTCTGTGGCTCACTGGTTCACATTCTTGATGAGCCATTGTGCAAGTTCCCATTTGTTGTGATCTGCAAATGGTGCATATGTGCCTTCCCCTGAGATGTCCTGGAATTGTCTCATTCGTTTAAAAGGGATTGTGGCCTGCCCTAGAACATCCGCAGCTGAGTGGACCGAAAACTCTTTGGCAAAATGCAGAAAATATCCTTCTTCTACATCTGCTGCCATGTACATACCTGTCCTTGGGGAGTTCCACTGCTCTGTCCTTGTGGCCATTGGGTGGATTGAAGTCCATGTTGCTCATATTGAAGTTGTTGCCTTCATTAGGTAAGTGAATCGACCAACACTCACTAAGAGCGCTAGTAGTTCAAGTAGTGACAATGGAAGGGATCTGGTAGCTCCTAGAGATGATGGTAAATCTCCAAGAGGACAAGACTGAGGTCCTCCTGGCACTCTATTGAGGCTTTATACTATACAGGGGTTTGGCTATGTGTACACTAGATCATACAATATGCTATGCTACATGAGTCATACATGAGGACAATAGGTGTATCAGTACAGCCATGTAATGGAAGGGAACCTAACCATGAGGATAGGCTGAGGTAGGCAGTGTGCATGTATGAGTCATGAGGCGAACATGAGGCGTACTGCAATACACATGGTATCCATGAGCCGAGAGGGTCTGGACTGTGAGGGAACTTGAGCATTTGGTGATTTCAGGTGATATGGGCTAAATGTGAAAGTCGCTCTAGAAAATCAGGAAAAATAGGGAGAAATCTGGGAAAATAAATATGGGTCTGTAACAGTAAGTCCATTCTTCCCGGAATGACCTCGATGTCATGATCCAAGTCTTTCCCCCTAGGAGTATATTGTGCATGTTGCACCCTGGTTTGCTGCTGTTGACGACATAGCATGGAGTGCGCCATGTGCCAATGCACACCACTTGTGGTCATAAAGGTACATTTACAATTGGCAGATGTGATCTGCTCGCTGAATGTTATGGTGGGGCAGCATCAGGGTGGTTAATGGCAAGAAGACAAGAGGTTGGTCTTGCCTTTGGTGGCCCACCCCACAAAATCTTAAGGAGCTATTGCGCCCGATGTCATACAGTTTGCATCAGCAAGCTCACTAGCTTCCAACAGGGTAAGTAAAATTACATTCTCTTTGTTTTAGGGTGTCTGACCTTGCTGCCCTCCGCCTAGACCACTCCTTCACCTAGACCATTTGAGTCACTGGGGGCCATATCATCATATCCAGTCTGATATGTCTTTCCTTTAAGTCGTTTTTAGGATCAGATCAGATCCTGCCACTGTATTGCTAGTCTGATACCATCTGACCCCGATAATTGCCAAGATGGTGGCCCTGCAGAGTCACCAGGCACTATCCCCTGTCTGGTATGTCCCTTTGTTCAAGTCATTTTTAGGATCAGGTTTGATCTAGCTGCTGTATTGCCAGTCCAATACTGGGCATCCGACCCTGATGATTGCAAAGATGGCCCTGGAATGCCCTGATGTATTTAACTGTCACCAGGCTTGCCCATTCAGCCCCATCAACTTCTTGCTCCCAATAATTTGTGTACTGTCTAGCCCATTTTCATCATTCACTTTCATTTTTTGCTACTCTTAGAACCAAGTGTCTATATAGTACTATATAACAGGGGGAAGCCTACGTGTCTAACAGAACTATACATACTACTTAGTGCTAAATAGCACCTTGTATTTTTGCAGATGCATTGCTTTCATCAAGGAATTGACTGACACTCCCCCCCATCCATTCCATCAGCCATGCCCCACTCAATCTGCTATCAGGGTCTGCTGGCATAAGCACCATTGCCTCAAAGCTTGGTCACTCGAATACTATAGTTGATGAACCCTGACATTGAGTCTGTCATTGATCCCTGGATCCATTGTGCAAAGTTCAAGGAACAATTCCCTTTATCTAGTACAGACACAATCGGAGATTCTCAGGATTCGGCTTGGAACCATCCTTGGACATATCTACAGTGGCTCAAACAACTGTCCCAATGTTTGCATGCATTTCACTAAAGTTGATAACCCCTAACCGCATCTAATCTGGCTTCTAACATATGAGTGTATGAGATAACACGCTTACTCCTGGCTTCTCATAGGTGCAAGGACCAAGGGATGAGGTTAGGATTTGTTGAAATGGCAGCCATTGCAAAATGACAACTCATTGGGACAGTTTTTCGACTTTGTACAAGAAAGGATATTTAGTACTTGGTATGACCTCCCTTGGCCTTAATAACTGCTTGAATCCTTTTAGGCATGCCTTCTATCCATTTCTGACACTCCTCCACAGAAATCTTCCCCCACTCTACCACCACTCTATCCCATAATTGATGAACCCCTGTGGGAGCCCTCTCATATCCTGAAAGATGCTTTTTGAGATGACCCCAAGTGTGTTCAATGGGGGTAAGGTCTGGAGATTGAGCAGGCCAATCCAGAAGCTTGATATCCTGCTCCTCAAACCAGATCTTGGCTCTTGTGGAGGTATGCTTGGGATCATTATCCTGCTGGAAAATGACATCATCTGCAGGAATTCCAGAATCCTCCATGCTCTGCAAAAATCCTCCCCTCCACCTCACTCAAAACCCCCACACCATTCCACCCTATACATCCCCATACCATGAGTGATCCTCCTCCAAACTTAACTGTACCTTGGACCTCTCTGGAAGTTAGTCCCTCCCCTTCCTTGTCCACACATACTCCTGTTCATCTGACCCAATCCTATTGATTTTAGTCTCATCTGACCAAGGAACCCTCTTCCAGTCCTCCACAGTCCAATGCTGGTACTTGAGATCAGAGGCCAACCTCCTCTTTCAATGAGAAACAGAGAGAAGGGGTTTCTTTTTCTTTACCACAACCTTTATAGAAGCCTCCTTGAGGGCATTCCTCACTGTCTGTGAAGAGACAGGAGTGCTGATGATGGGATTGATGAAATGGATGGCCTGGACTGCATTGCTGGCCTTTCCAGTAAAGATTCTCTGGACAATAGCATGTTTGTTGGTAGGAGAGAGTGTGGAGGGACAGCCACCATGGTGATTTTCTTTGTCTGGCTGGACTTCCTGAAGGATCCTAGCCACAGTGGACTTCCCTATACCAGTTTGGAATGCAATGTTTCGGCAGGAAAGATCAAGAGAAGCAAGAGAGATGATATTATCCTTTTGAGCAGCAAAGAGGTGTTTCATGGTGGAAATGAGGGAATATATTTGTGATGGCAGGGTTTACATATGCTGTAGATTCATTAATGACATAATGGTGACATAATATAGCCTTTACATAGGTATGTAACCA
>JBBPQL010000448.1:0-25797 GCA_038092515.1 Boletus subparvulus | reverse complement strand
GTACCCACGGAGTGTGAGGCACCGTCAGGATTTTGACGGGCGGAAAGTAGCGGTCATCGAGTCAGCCTCTCTTGGCCAGTATCCACGCAAAGGCAGTTTCGTGGTTGAGGACGATCCATCGGACCAACTTCAGCTCTTTGGGCCAAAGCCAGTTTGTGGGGTCGAGGTCAAGTGCGTCAGAGCGTGCCTGTGTGAATCGAACTCTGGGTACGAATTCCGGAGGGTGAGTAGGTAATGGTACAAGACCGGCGAGAGGATTGTCCAGTAGCCGATGCAGTACTCGGTATTCCTCCTCAAGAGGAGCCAAGACTGGTCGGACTTTCTTTGCAACTGGCTTGTAAGCCAAGGAATGGGTAATGGGGTCAAGGGTATAGGTAGAAGTAAGGGCGTCAAGGTGGGATGGTAGCAGAACGGTCTGAGTGGATGACACGAATTGGTAAGAAGGTGACGAGGCATAGTCCGAGATCTCGGTCTTAATAGGCCGAGCCGGGGAAACGGAGGATGAGAAGTTAAATGAGGATATAAGGGAAGCGAGTGCGCGTGAATCTCCCCAACCTTTCGGTGGCTCATCGAAACCTAAAAACCCACCTCCACAATGGACTGGTGGTTTGTGCACGGTAGTTTCCGTTGGCACCTTGGGCATCCTTCGGTCCATGCACGGGTCGGGATTTTGTATGCTTTGCCGGAGTTTGGGTCATGGAGAGTGATGAGCTGACTGCTGTCAGGGAAGTCGTCGGTCTTCGCGCTTAGTAGACATTGGAAGGGGCGTCCGAGTAGTAGGTTGAAGTTGGCGCGGGGTACCACCTGTACCTGGAGATAGACCTCTCCGGCGCTGAAATCTAGTGCAAGGTTCTCGACAACTCCGATGGTCGATTCAGTGCTAGTGTTAGCATTCGACATGGTCATGACATGGTCGGATCGGACTGGTAGTCCAAGACCCTCCCATACCCGTTTGGGCATGGCTACAATCTCTGAACTGGAGTCCAGGACTGCATTAATCGTCCTACCGGTGCCGACCACCTTTGCCTCAATGGAGCGCAAGGGGACGCTGTGATGCGCAACTATCAATCCGTCATCGTTTCGGTGAACTTGGTCTCCGAACTCTCGGCCGACGGCGTCAGGGTCGCGACCGGAGAGCTCATTAACCTGTACAACGTTAGTGGTAACAGGGATGCGTTTGGTGGTAGCTAGCTCGCAGAGATGTTTGCGAAACTCCAGTGCTACCGAAAGAAGGTCCTTGACAGGTATTGGGACAGTAGTCTCCAACACCTTGTCTAATATACGACGGGGTGCAGTTTCGTCTTCGATAGGGCATACATATCTGAATTGCCCGCTCGGCGCAGGAGCGGATGCGTTAGTGGTTTCGAAGCGATTCGGAATGTTACTCTTTGGAAATGATGGCGGTAAGGGTCGAGGTATTGCGGAGGTTGATGCCAGTATCGGTGTGTCTAACCTGGAGGATGATGGCATGGGGGTTGTCTGAGATGCTCCGATAGCGGGTGAGATGATCTCCTCGGTGACCGAAGCTGGCCGAGGGTTTCATGGCGGCATGTGAACACTGTCAAATTGGGGTCGTTTACCTCGGTCTTTGTCGGCCTTGAAGTTAGCCAACGCTTGAGCAATGTAGGGTTGGAAGTCGGGATGTGCGAGGGCGGAGTCGGCATCTTCGTCGGTCTGGTGGAGTGGGGTCATGAAGACCGATGGCTCTATATCTAGGATGGCGTCAGTATCGGGTTATGTCAGTGAAAACAGTCCGGTGGTAACAGCGGGCGTAACCGCTGCGGCGGCAAGTTGGTCAAGGCAGTCCTTGAGACAACTAGTCCCAGGGACGCGGGGAATCCGTCTACCATCTGGAAGGTGAATGCGGTTATCGGCGCCGCGACTCGCCCAACCAGACCGGATGTATCCTTCTACATGAGGGCAACTACCCATGAAATGAGTAGGGTCGGCACAGAAGGCGCAGAGCTGTGGACTGGTTTGGCGCAAGGCCAATTGCTCCTGCTTGATAGCAGGGGCGGCGATGGGTACCGGAGGTTGCGGACTAGCTGAGGGGTGGGCTGGCGAGGCCCATGCTGGGTAATAAGGTTGCGCCGGAGTGTAAGCAGCGGGAGAGGAGGAAGCAAGCAGTTGGAGCGCAGCGCCCATTAAGAGAAACAGGGCCATCGTGGCGGTGTCCGCTATCGGATATGGGTTGGATGGGTGGTGCGCGGTGTTGGTGATGAGGAGTCGGTATTGGACTTGTGTTTCGAGGTCGGCGGGTAGTCCTTTGGGGAAATAGGCGTTGCGGTCGAGTTCGGAGAGGAACCAACCGTTAATCAGGAACTGTGCGATTTTCATAAACTTTCTTTTGTATTTGCCAAAGTCAGCGAGAGTCCGCATAGGCTTAGCCCTATACTCTTGGACAAGGTACTGGAGGTCAGCTTGGCAATAGCGGTTAGCACCTTCGCATCCTGGATAAAGTGCTTTAATGGCGAGGGCGAAAGCAGCCCAGTCGGCTGGTACGACAATGGCTTCAGGAAGTAACTCCCAACCCTCCGACTCTTCGAGGTCGGCGTAGCGGATGGAAGTCTGAACCTTTTCGGCATCTGTAAGGGTAGCGGCGGTCCCTAGGATATCAACATCCTCTAGGAACCTAGGTAATAACGATGGGGTTTTTCCATCAAATTTTGGGGCGCTAGCGCTGCCACAGAGAGGCATCTGTGCGGGAAGGGCCATTGGAGCAGGAGGTAGTGGTGCGGGGAATACGGTGGGTAGTTGCGGAAGGACAACTAGAGACGGAGGACAAGCTTGTTGGCAAAGCGGAGTGGACGGCGATGAGCTGGACTGTAGTCCGAAGAGGGCGGCGTTGGTCGGTAAAGCAGGTAGAGGTGTCTGACTGTAGTCGGGGCGAAGGGAATGATCGACAGAGGGCCAAAGGAGGTAGGATAAGGATGGGGACGATGACCGAGATGAGAGTTCAGTGGTTGACGATCGGGAAGACTCTGTTTTTGTGAGGGGGGTTAATGGTGAGGAAAACGGGGAAATAAACAGTGTCGTCTCTCCTAATCCTCCTCGAGGAGGCGGAGAATGTATATATGCTCCAGGAATCCGATCGCTATTGCTCCCTTGGTTCGTTAAAAACTCGGGTAAGTTCTCCTGAATTAAGGCAGGGTCGTCGAAAGGAGCTGTGTTCGGACTAGGTGGGTCGGACCAATCAGAATGGTTAAAAATGAGCGTTGAAGATAAAGATGGGTCTGCAAAAAAGGGTTCGATTTCGAGGTCGGCTAAGGTAGGTAGGTCGGCGCAGAGATGTCGTGCGTTGTGAGGGGGTACCAGTTCCAGTAACTCGGAGTCATCGCCAAGCTGTAGGTGTCGGAATTCGTCAAGTAAATTTTCAAGTTCTTGGCGCTGTGGGGTGGGTCGTAGACGTCTTCTGGAATCCTTTTCTGAGTCCCTTGCGGTGGGCTCCAGTTTTAAAGATCCTTGCCCGGCTGTGATGGTTTTCTAAGAGTATAAACCTACCAACAAACTGTAGCAAGTATAGAAATAGTTAGTGGGTATGATTGGTTCGTCCCAAAAGAGACTTGAAAGGAAAGGGAGAAGTCCAGGAGAGGTCCAATCGACGGTACTCAGCGTTAAGAACAAGTCCAAGCGGAATCCAAGTGGTAGTCCGAGCGTTAATCTGATAGTCCAAGCGGTTTCGGTCCTATGGAATGAAAGAGAGAGACGGTAAATACACAGTAGACGGTTTACTGCGTTCGGTGTTGAAGACGGTGACGGTGACGGTCATTGTGAGCCAAAAGGGAGCTGGTATTTTTGATACCGTACATGGATATTATAGTCCGAGCATTCTCGGACTCTAACTACGACCAGAAACTACTAGCCGTGACATGAAACCCAAAAGGGTAATGAAAATACACTATTGGAAATGAACAGACAGGCGCCACCATCTGTCTAGACAGAATGGAGCATTTTTATATAGCGGTCGTCACATGTGATTGGTCCGGAATTAAAAGGCGTAAAGAGGAACAATGATGAGGTCGCCGAAGTCCGTGGAAGGCACGTGGCAAGGAAGGATGACGGAACTGAGAAGTAGTAGAATGGACGATGATAAGATAAGGACTAACAGATAGTTCCGATATAGAAGACCGAGACGACCGACGCTCCAGAGTACCGGAGGACCTTCGGACTAAGACGGCTGGGCTCGGACTTGTCAAGGATGCGTTGGGTAGGATATTTAGAGTGAAAGGGGATTCTGAAATGTGGGGGAAATAGAGGATACACCTACAGAGACGTACCAGTCTCTACAGCGTGTTCTGATGTACCCCCAGAGTTTGCACAAGGGTTTGTAGCGGGATGCAGCGAGATGATGACACTGCGTCAGTGAGCCATTTAATATCAAATTTCAGGCATGGACGACCTCGATATGGGCCAGGTGGTTCAGATACGACAGGGACAACATGAATGAGGTTGGCTGTCGACTGATCCCTATGAAGTAATTACGAGTCAATTGTTCAATGTGCATATGAAAAAAATGCTTACTGTCCAGATGCGGAGAGCACAAGATTTCCAAGTGAGCACAACAGTTCACCAAATTTAACCGCACATGTTGTCATCCAATTGATGTCTCCCACCTCACGGTGAGCACCTTGAGTAATGGCACTATTTGCCAGCTAATCTGATCAGCATGAATTTGAATATGAAGTGGGTCACCATCTTCCTGATGTAATAATCCCACCACATGCTGATAGGCATCTTGAAGGATGTTGTAAGCACGGCAAATGTCAGGACTCCAATAGTCTCGGGCTGGAAGTGGAGGAAGGGCTTGTCCTATATGCTGTTGGGGGTCTGGCCCACTGCCAGTGGCAGACATGGCTGTTGACATGGCAACTGGAATTGTTGAGTCTATTGGTTTGTCGAAAAAACTCCGTGACCTACTGTAGGAAGTTCCAACCATGGCTGTGCCCACTACATGCAACTTGGACACTTGCTCAGGTCTGTAGAGGGAACTTATCTCCCTTTTTCAATGCCCATCTCTCTTGACTTCTCACTGTCCCCCTTGGCAGCTGTTCCAGGCACACCAACGAGTCAACCAACCACTGGCACACACCAGCACTGCACCCTTTTGAATATGTCACTGTCTGTTCCTTGAGAGCGTCACCCAGAATTCTACTTCAGGGATGGGACCGTCACATTTTTGGTTCGAACCATTTGCTTGTACTGTAATTCAGTGATGACCCCGAGCTGCTGCTAACTGTTAGCAATACTCATGGCAGGTTCCAGAGCAAACTTGCGGAATGCTCTACCAGTTGTATCCTGGTCTTCTTGCACTACGTTCATCAGTACTCGACACCTTATTCTCACTACCTCAACAAGAAAGTCATGGAAACACTATTGCCACCACTGTCAAAGGAAGTTGTGACGAGAACCGTATTGTCCTTCATGGTATCATCTGACGTGAGTTTGACTATCTTTTGACATTTTTATTGGGCGGGTGAGTGCTGTCTTGATCCAAGTCACTTCCTGAGCCAGTAATCTGATATTACAAGTAGCTATGCTGGCGAGGAACACCGTCAAGAGTTTCTAGTTTCCGTGCTCAAGCTATCAGCTTTCTTCGAGATCAACCATGCCATTGCTGAACTCACACGTCTATCACCACTCAAGATCTCCCTCAAATTGCAGCTTGGCCGTTTGTATCATGTTGACCACTGGGTCAAGCCAGCCTTCCGAGATATGATGGCTAGACCACTGTCATCTATTTCTCGCATCAAGGCTCACCACATGGGAGCAGATTACTATTACATCCTCAGCCACACCAAGGCCATGGTGGAAGATAATTACCAGGCTATTGCATACACTGAGCCCAATTTGATGCAGCCGGATGGATGTAAAACCCCATTGCAATGCACTGCCATATGGAAGGATGAATGGTGGAACGGCATTGCACGGCAGCTGCTGCACCCCGAAACCCTGTGTCGTGGGAATGACCTTCTGGATTTGCTGGACAAGATGGACATTCCTGATCTTTGCAGCTTATGCAAGGAGGCCACACTTCGTTATATGAAGGACTTGGATGTGTTTAAGACTGACATGATTGCAGGATATTGCAGTCTTTGAGGTCATGGAATTTCAGACGGATGAGCACATCCGGAAACACATAGATACTGGTACTACTGGCTCGGCTTGATTTACTTGGTTACTAGTGTTGAGAATTCTGGTATTTCTTATTCAGATATTCTTATCCTGATACCAGATTCTAGAACGGTCTATGACCTTATCTTTACGCTATTCATATTACTCACCTTATCAAGATAAGCTATCTCTTATCTTATGGTCTAGACTTATGATGTCATTCTTATCTCTTATCATGACATTATATCCTTATCAGCCAATGGCTGATTCACCTCTTATCTCTTATCATACTATACAGTTATGATATTAGAGTTTAGTATCAATACGTACAAACAGTACTAGATACTATATAAGATGGGCCTTACAGCCTATCTCTCTATTGAACTCTCTATTGAACACAGTTCTATTGTTCCTTTACTTGGTTCACTCCTAAGCCTCTCTGCTTATACTTGAACCACTTCAATCCTTTGTTATCATCTATCAAGAACCAGTCTAGTGAGCCTCCCACTAGACAACTCATCCCTTCGTGTTCCTGCGCCATCAGGGTTATATTCCCGATAACTAGTACATTCCATGTATCCCATTGGCAGTAGTTGGCCAAAGTAGCCTTCAAGTTGTGCTTCCAGTTCGCAAAAGTAGAGCTCCCACTTGAAAGAATAGCGCATACAATGTAGTTGGCCAAAGTAGTGCACTCCTGGTTCACAAAAGTAGCACTCCTGCTAGAAAAAGTAGTGCTTTCCGGTTCGAAAAAGTAGCGCATGCAATGAAAAGTAGCGCACTGATTTAATGTGCATTTGGACACTCATAAGAGACGATTGGGATGAGGGAACAACCATGGACACCCACATGCACTAGTGAAGCCTTCTAACGGCATCAAATTCTTCAGAGTGTACGAGCTTGACCACAGGACACCCCATGACATCGCAAGGTTCATAACCTGCAGAGGAAGACATAAGTGTTGCAGAAAGGCAGGACACGACACAGAGGACAGACCCAAGAGCTCGGTGATGGACTCAGTGACAAAGAGCCAGTGAACCTATGTGGGGGATGAGCAGTTGAGCAGATGGACGAGTGAGTGACACACATCTTCTGAAAAGTCAACAATGGTGACTTCTCGAATGCATTAGCAGCAAAATGTGTCAGTAGAGGAGAAGAACATACTGCAAGATACACGGGGAGTGTTCCCGGTGGAATCCACTTACACCAGCAAATAAGGCATGGTCTGGAGTGTGGAGAGCCTGAGCGCTGGAGGAAGGCAAGGCAACATCTTCAGCTCATAGACAATTACGAGATGAAGACACCTGACACCCGGGTATCCCTCTAACTAACGACACCCTCTTCATCACTTGAGTACTGTTGGCGAGAAGGACCAGGTTCGTTTTTGGTAATAAAAATAAGATTGCAGTGCTGAGTCCCGGGTCCTGGAACCGCTGCATTCATTCAGTCACCCTGTGTGACTGACAAGCTCTGAACAACTATACTTACATAGTGAGAAAAATGCCAAATACTAACTAATAAATATTTTTGGCTATCTTTACCTTTACCCTGCGCAACAGTAAAAACAGTCACACTACGTGACTATGACGCTCCAAACATATGGTCTCATGGATGCACATTTATTCTCACCATGTTCCACGTTTGTACCTCTTTGCTCAATGGATCGTCCCCATAGACAGTAACAAGTTGCTCGGCAAGCTGATATACAGCATCAACCATGTATGAAGGCTCGAGGCCGCTGGGCTTCCGCCAATTTATATGGAAGATCTGGGTCGCATTCTGGATGATGCGGTGGAGGTTGACAGGAAGGTAATCCAGAGTGAGATCGTCCATGCAGGGGAATATGAATATTTGCAACACTGTGATCTTGTATGAGGTGCCCGTATTCTTTGTCCAGCTTGGCCTGCAACTCCAATGAGCTGTCATCAATGCCAATCTGCAAAACACCTGGTAAAAGCTCTCCTTCTTTGTCTGTCACATCCACCCGGTATTGATGCTTGAACTTCTTGCTGACATCCTGAACGTGTCAATCTTCTGCCGCTTGATGAATGCGCCATCCATCCCATCTTCACCATAGATGAACTGGATGAGATCTCTGAGGGAGTTGTGCACAGTACCGACATAGCAAACCATGACATCCTCTAAGGCCTTGACAAGACATTGTTGTATATAACCAGTCTTGGCCATCTTGACAGCTGTATCGATCAACCCCTCTCAACCAGCCATGGCATGGAAGAAGAACTCTTGAGGTGCCAGCACTCTCAAGTAGGAATTCTCCACAAACCCTCTTGCTTTAGGGCTGAAGTTGTCCTTCGTAAAGTGCAGCAGTGTCCAATGCCAGAATCTGAATGGTATACAGTGTCCTTCCACACTCTGCTGTTCCATACAGACTGGCATCTGAGAAATGTTAATGTAGGAACCTTTCGATCCAGCGATGACCATCTGCTTGACATTGTCAGTATCCTCCTTGAGATTCTTTTGAGTGTATTGACCAGAGTCATCATGGGTGCGGTTCAGCCTGAGCTCTCGCTTGACCTTGCTCTTGAATGATTCTTGAATGGTCATTCCTGGCATGGGCTTGAGCCGGTCATGGTAAGAATCATTGACAATCTCTGGACCTCAGGCCGTTGCTTCTAACTCATGACCTTGGGTCTGCTGAGTGTCACTGGTGCTGATACTGAAACCATTGTGGAACAGCCAGAAGTTGACGACCATATGAATCCCCGTGAATACCGATTGCATGGCCTCTGGGCCCATCTTGTGGAAGATGACATGAATGAGACCAGAACAGGATTTCACCATTGTCAACCATCATGCCATCGTCAAAGTTCGACGGCTTTGGATCCGGTGCGCAGTGAATGCTAATACCACAGGAAATGACCATGTTCAAGATTTGTTTCCCACCAGTCCAAAGAGGCTTTGGCTTGATGATTGCAGTAGACTATCAGAGTCAATTGAAACCATATTTTGTTAAACCACAAATCACGATGAATTGCATTTGGCATGTACATATGTAGGGTAGCATGTTGATAAAAAGGGCAAGTTTAATATAGAGATGCTGATATGTAAAAGGGGCTGTAGACCAAGCATAGCAACACAAGAAGAGAGCAAGACTTGGAGAGTGTTGACATACAATTTCTGAATGGTTTGCGAGGGATGCTGGAAGCCTGCTTGCACATTGTAAGTAAGAAACCAGGAGAGTCGAGAAGACAGGGACCAATGGGCCAGAAATACCATACTGATGTCCACAGGAAAGACAAGGAGCCAGAAATGTCCAGCATCCATTGTCACTGACAGTGAGACAGGGAACAGCGAGGAGCCTGCAATAGCATCCACCAACATCCATGGGAAAGGCAAGGAGCCAGAAATGTCCAGCATCCACCGACAGCAGCAGGAGAGATGAGGAGCCAGAAATATCCAGCATCCATCAACAATGACAGGAGAGACGAGGAGCCAGAAATGTCCAGCATCCACCAACATCAACAGGAGAGACGAGGAGCCAGAAATATCCAGCATCCACCGTTGTCCATCAATCCAACTCACCAGATTATGAGGCATCTGAGTCAGTGAGATATATATTGACGTGTATGCGATATTTGTACCTATTTGGCTACACTTATTCATGCAAGGGCAGTGCACTTATTTCCCTCCACCGTGGTCAGTGTGGAAGCTTGCATTTTTGGCCCTTGTTCCCTCCCTCATTTGTGACAGGTATTTTCTTTTTCTCTTCTCTTCTTTTTCTTTTTCAGACCAGATTGCTTTTCAGCTAACCTTTTAAACATCCACTCTTAGGTTAGTAGGTGTGGTTAGCATGGTACGAACAAAACAGATGGCCAAGAAAAGCACTGGTGGGGAAGCTCCCCGCATCACCATCAAGCTTGTTCCAAATCATCAATCTGCTGCTGCCACCGCGCTGCAGCTTTCCACCAGACTGAAACCCCCGGAAATGCCATCGATGTCAATTGTACCAGATCGGCAATGTGTGGCATCCATGCTGAGTGTGCTACCCGCAGGAAATTCCATTCTGAACAATGACATGTGTTGTCTCATTTCCTTAAATGAATCCAACTAACATATAAGTGGGTTTTAGTTCTGCCATATGTATGTGTGGTGATGGAGGCCGTCTGTACAACTGCAATAGTTGTCCATGTGCTTTGTGCAACCTCTGTGTGTTTGTGCCTACCCAGTATACTAATCTGGTTCTGGAGGAAGGTGTTAAATTCCTGTGTGTTTCGTGTCACTGGTCAGATGACGTTCAGAGTGGTGAAATTTCACCATATCTGGAATGCATGATTTTAAACTGTTGTCAAAGGAATACTAACCTGGCCTTCATTTTTACAACTAGGGCTTCTACTGTGATGGGGTCCCTGTCCTTCAGTCTGACTTTCCTACCATCACCAGCAACTTCCAACTTCCAATCAATTCTGGTGGTGTCTCCTCTTGTACAACTATTGTTATCCATCTTTGTGTCCACACATTACCGCCCAGGGGCCCCGTTGACATGCTAGAGGAATTCCTCCGCCCCTATTTCACACATTCAGGAGAATTGATCGTCAGAACGATCACTTTTAACCTTACGACATGTGTTACTCGTAAGTAGTACGAACAACAGGCAACAGCATTTGCCACCAACATGGGCAAAATGGACAGTCATAACATCCTCTTCACACCCACATCACACAGTGAGGATGACTGGGGCAATTTGATGATCGGCATGTCATGTCAGAAGAGGCTGGAGGTCGCATCCACTGTTGAAACAGTGCTTGACGTGTTGTTAACACCATTCGAGAAGATCATGCCCAACTCCATTTTCATCATGTTTGCCTGCAGAGCCATTGTCAATAAGGTCAAGAGTTTTGATCAGTTTTGTGCTTCAATCACCCGGTATGGTTGTCTGTTGTACACTTTTTCCCATTGTCTAACTTCCTCTCGAGATTCCGGTTTGCATCTGCTATTGCATTTGATGCGGTTCATCTCCATCCAAGCACCTGCTGGCCCTTTGTGGTATTCCTAGCCGATGCCATTTTCATTGAAGGCCACAATATGCAAGATGTGGTCCCACACGCTCTTGGCTCATCTAACAAGCTCGGCCTCCACTCTGGCGTTTACTTGTTGACGCATACATCCGACTCACTCAATATTACGAGGTATTTCTGGGCCCATCGTGACTACTGTCTGTGGGGTTACCATCTCCCCGTGCAGTGTCCGGTTTGTGGCACCCCTCACCAATGGCAACATAAACTGGGCAATGATCTTTCATACATATTTGAATGTCATTACTGTGATTGTGGTTGGGATCCTGTTTCTGGTAAGGTTGTGTGATGTCATGGCTTTATTAATGTCAAGAAACTGGACGGTGTTCAGATCATTGTCCAGGATAAAACACGTCACTCTGGGTGGCTTAGTTTATGGATCTTGCAGTAGATCTACTATGTCATACACACATTATATCAATATCATTACTTTACCCTCTTCTTGCCTCATCGTTACTTTTTGTTGGTATTGTCGCAACATGTACCCAACAGAAGGTTGCCAATTTGGTGCTTGCACCATAGACCTGGGCCGGAAGGCACAGAAATCTGAAACAATGTGTTTGCAGTTCAACTTGAGACACTTTACCACAGCTCTCCACCTTGGAGTCAAAGATCCTCATCCTCTCAGAAGACACTGATGACAACCCCGACAACTCATGTGTTCTCTTCCATGCACAGGCTCACAATGTTTCCAATGAGGAACTTGAACAGCAAAAATGGCTAAAGCTGATATCTGGTTATAAACTGTAAGATGATCCTCTATATCCTGTACCATCCTCATCGTGCACTCTCCAGACTAGCTGAGATGATGTAGAAATCTCTCTTGTCCCTTCCATACCGGCCTTGTCACGGTTGCACTCATCCCAACAGAGTACCATATCCCCTCTCACTCTAGAGCATCTGGATTTCATCTATGTCGCTTACACCTTCTACACAGGTCTCCTTGAGGAACCCAGCCTCAAGTCCTTCTGCACAGGCTGGCTCGAAGCCCTTGGAGACCTCACCCGCTATTGCATGGCTGTCGCCACAACCAGCTTTCTGGTCATACCCTTGCTACAGGCACTCTCTCTCAGGTGAATGCTGCCCCCGCCGACAATATCCCTGAAGCTCCAAAGAGCAAGTCGCAGATCAGCGTGAGGTCCTCCTCCTATCGGACAGCAGTGCGTGTTGACAACTTGCCCACCCCAAGCATCGGTATCGTCACCGCGCGCATGATGCAGGTCGAGCCTGAAAAGCAATGCTGGTGGGGTATTGCCAAAGAGTGGTAAGCTCACAGCATCGCAGACACACCCGGCGCAGGCAAGCTTCGCCACCACCTCAGCCTCAGTCGCGATGTAGAGACCCGTACGTCTCTGTGCTTATATTCCACCCCTTTTTACCTTTCACCTGACTGCCTTACTGTTATCCATTTGCTTCCTCAAACACCTCGAAATCCTCACCTTTGCAAGCACACATCTCACCGATGTTGTCAGACCCCCCAGTTTCTCTCGAACTATCTCAGGCATTCAAATACGCAACGCAGCTCGTATTTTCAATGCTTTCCTTTGTCCTCCGCAACTCAACATGCAAAGCCTTGCCTTTGCAGAGTCTACCTTAAATCCCTATCTCATCGTCCTCCTCACGTTCCTTACAACTCTCAGCAAACACAAACCCTTGCGATCCTAGAGCAGTTCATTCTATGGGAAGATTTAGCAATGTTCTTTACCTCAATCCCAAAGAATATACATGTTTCCACTCCCACCGGTATGGAACGCTGGGTAATGCTTACTAGTGGCTGCCCTCCACTCCTTTCCAAGGACTGGTGTATGCGTGGGATGGAGTGGGTTGGTCGCAAGGTGTTCGAGCGTGGGTACAGGAAGAGCACAGAAGATTGTCATGTGGAGATCGAAGTGTCAGACATCAAGGAAAGGAACCAGTTGACTGACAGCATCATCCAAGACGAGGATGCAGACAAATATGGTAGTGGGTTTGGGAACAAGACCGCATGGCAGTGGATAGGAATTACGTGCACTGCTGTCAACTTGGCCAGATTTGTCGACGGTTTCACGTGGGTGGAAGGGATACGAAATTGGAAAGTAGATGGTATGTTGGAGGCCAAAGTACGCAGCTGGAGAGACGAGGACCGTCACAAGTGTGAACAACGAGGTCGGAGGTGGACTGACGACATGATGGACGTCAACGTCAACGATGCAGAGGTGGATGAATCATTGGAAGGTGAGGATGATGAAGAGGGTTCGGAAGAGGTGAAAGTGCTCAAGGTAAAGATTTCTCTGACTCATTGTCGGCTTGGCTCCAATGCTTGCAGTCACAGTGACGACATCTGCGATCCTTGCTGGCATCCTGCACAACAACCCCTCCTCTTTGACACAGTGGTCGAAACAGCATCCATGGTGGCCAGCCACATCTACTCCCATGTTGAACATTGTTCCGGTTTCAGTGTCCTCGTACTTGATACAAACATCATTTTGTCATCATTATCTGTCGTTGTCTCAATCATTGAGTCACTGCGGTGGACCATCATCCCTGTTCCTGTTATTATGGAACTTGAGGGACTTGGTTCCAATACATCCCAGCTTGGCAAGACCGCACAGGAGGCGGTCGCCTCTCACTCCGATCGCACATAATGTCACTCAAAATCCAGATGTCCAAGGGCAACTATCTCACGTCCCTCAATGTCCAAACGGAGTAAGTCAAGTTTCTGATAAAGCATCCTAGAACCAATGTATGGACAATCACATTCTCAAAGCTCAGGCTACCATCTGGCAAGAGAAGCACTGGATCAATTGATCAGCACTTCTCAAGGAGTGCAGCAGTGCAAGACATGAACAGCGCCATCAAGGTTGTACTGCTGAGTCTTGACTGCAATCATGAGTCGTCTTGTCTCAATCCTTCTCTTGAACCTTATCTCATGGGTGTCACTCTACTGTTGGTGAGCAGGGCCAGGTTCATTTGTGTTGGGGCTGCGGTGTGGTCACCTTGTGTGACAAGTGTAGTGGATATTAGAAAAGTGATAAATATTAACCAATAAGTACATTAATATTATTTAATTTGAATGTGTGTGATGTTGGTCACAACTCACTCACTGCCCAATCCTGCTGCTGAGAGGAGGACCCCAGCCGTCCAAATGTAGTATTGCTTGACCAAAAACGAACCTGGTCCTTCTCGCCAATGGTACTCGAGGTTCCAAGAGCCTATTAATTTGTGCTCACTGAGAACCCTGTCATTCTGATAAAAAGTCCACCCTTCATCTGGCTGGAGTTGGTGACAAGCACCTTGGCATCACTACCAATCCCCATATCCAGGGTTGCCACAGATGTGGCGTGTTGTGTGTTATTTTATTTGTGATGTTGGTCACATTTCACTTACTGCCGAACCTTGCTGCTGAGGAGAGGACCCCAGCTGTCCTGAAATGTTTCGACCTGCCAAGAAAGATCAGTGGGAACATACAGGAACGAAGAGCAGGCAGGAGGTGGTAGAGCAAGTAGAGCAGGTAGATGGAGTAGCAAGCACTAGTACTAAAGTTTAGTAGCCAAATCCAAAACTGTGGATTCGGTAGGAAACCAGAAAGGCCTGTTTATTCTGGAGATACTTATATTCCCATTGAGGTACATTCACCTCCTTTCATTTCAAGCCTACACTGCCCGTGACATGATTGATAGAGTCCGCCACCCCCTGCCTCACAGGAAATGAAACTAGTACAGTTCAGAAAGGGCACTTCCAGCAGAGGAGGCAGAGTGGGGAGACCATGCAAGTCTTGTTTGTGTAATTTATCAGCCAAAACAACAGTACCAATGATGCTGATATACAGTGTTTCAATTAGGCAACTTGTTGCCATGCCGTGTTGAAGGTATTTATGCGAACTGTGCACCACATTTGCATAGGACTTTCAACTTGAAACTCACGTGGCATGCTGCTTACTCGCTTCCCAGTGACTGAATCATGTCCACCAAGGTTTTCTCTTCTACATTTCAATCACCCTCTTTGATTGACTCTCCCGGGCCACATACTATTCACGATGGTGATTCGCACAGTCCAAAGCAACCTCTCATTTTTAGCAGAAAATGTACTCTGGAGCTGGTTGTATCAGCATCCAGTGGAGAGGCTACCCTCCACCACAATGTTAAGAGACAGAGGGTGTTGAAAGCAGCTGTAAGCTCTCCAAGTCAATTGCAATCTAGTCACATATTGATCCATGTACTGGATACCCAAAGTCCAACACTGATCAAATTCAAGTTAGCTCATATATGAACCAACAGATGCTTAGTCTGGCTCGATTGAATCGAGACGCCTGCATGGCAAAAATGCAATATCAATGTATTCACATGCAGAAACTGAAGCTGATGAGAGTGATCGTAGAGAACGAGTACAAAGAAACTCAGGTATCCATCAGCCAGGCAGAGTGTCAGATTGGCCAGATCCACAAACAACTGTATGACAGCGGAGGTATAACAGCCTGCAGGAAAACAGGCCAATGGCCCTGCCTTTTTCATGGTACAAGCCCTTGGGCCAGTAGTTTCAGCCATTTTTCCTGTTCCAGTGACATCCCATATTCTTCTGTACACAGCATGCCAGTCCTCCTTCACCAACACCAGATAAGGTTGATTGACTCTATATTATTTATTGTAAAGATGTAACCTGTATTACTTAAGTATGTATGTACGTTACAAATGTCACTGGAATTTCCTTCAAAAACCTACTGGCATTTTCCTCAATGAGGAGTGCGTGGACTGCAGGAAGGTTGGACTTGGGTTGGGAAGCCATATGGTCTGTGTTGAAGCGATGAGAGAGAATAATCCCGATAATGGACTTTCGGACTTGCCGGATCGTGTCATCAAGGTACTTAGTGGAGAGAACATCAGAAGAAGTGCATGGTATTGTCGCCATCACATGCGGCTGATCAGCGGGAAAATATTGTCGTAATTGCATGTGTAGCAGGCATCAACAGAATGGATGGGCATTATGCAGTGAGCTTGCTTGACAGCAAGTTGCAGATTGGTGGATAAGGAAGCTTCCATAAGAGTAGAGTTGATAGGGGCATGGGGTTGGCTCAGAGTACTGCGATTTGCCAGATTCACTGGAGCAGTGTGTGTGTGATCGTATCCAATTGCATGCTGTGAGATGCAGCATTGCGAAACTCTAACTTAAGCTCCGAGTCAGGGCAAGTGACGATAGTGTAGGTGTGTATTGTTTCTCTGTCTGGCAGTGTCTACTAATGCTTCCACTACTACCAGAAGTACGAATGGTGTCAATGATGCTACTGTGATGTACATAAGTAATCCCACAACTCCAAGTTGAATGTCATAATTACATTGAACGTGAAGTACCCACTGGCAGTGCCCCCCTTTCCCCCTCTGAGTTGTATCACACCAGTTATTCATTTTTCAATGATAAATTGAGGATCGTTTGAATGTCAAGTCATTTCGAATCCCTAATTCTTGCATGTCTCACTTTCCAGCTCTTACATCTGAAGGAATTGGCGAGACGCACACCATGGTGTATGGTAAACACTCTCAAACTTTTGACTCAGAGCAAGTAAGAACTCCCATACTTTCCTCTTCCTTTTGAGCTTACTGCAGTATCTCGGCTCACCAATTCACCGGTAGTCTTTACGCATATAACATTTCCGACTGATACATTTCTCGGACCGCCTTTCGAGGCCCAGCTCAATATTTCTTTTCAAGTGGATGATGATCAGCAGACCCAGCAAACTGGCTCCTACGCCTCATCTGCGGCTGGGGAGAATAAGATCCGGAAGAGTGATCTGCCACCCGCAGACAGAGATAATGTGGATCACGCTTGTGACCTCCTGATCTTGGAGATAATTGAAACCATCGGGTGGAATCCAACTGCGGAACAATTGGCCACATCTGGTAAAGAATGTCTCAGTCAAGCTTGTGCAGAAAATGAGCACCGTTCGTTCTCTTTGTTCTAGTTGGGCAGGAACTAATTTCATATTTTCAGACACCGAATGGGACGACAATATTAGAAGGATGGTAAGAGCCTCATCTCTCAACATAGATGATTCTAACATACAATTTTCAGTTCACTGAGCATATGCAGCTCTTTCACAGCAAGATGGCAAGCAAAGCGTAGAAATTCGTGAAGTGATACAAGCTGTCTAATATTGTTGATCCAGCGAATTCACTCAAGTCCACCAAGAGGAGGACTGCAGCTATGACACAGTGCGAGCAGATTCTGATGGACGCTAATTGGCAGATTTATTATCTCCATCACTACGATGCAGTAACTGCAAGTACCTAATTGCATATTAGTTGGTCGCCTGATAAGCCACTACTCTAGGGATCCTGCACCCTCTTTGCAAATCAAATTTTTCATGATTACCATTTGGACTTTTGGTACAGGTGTTCCATCTCACTGTTCTGTGGACATCAACAAAACCAAAATGTGTGGGCGGCCACACCCCTATGGCTCCTATCTACCTCTGCAGCTGCAGTACGTAGCACCCTGTGCCATCAAAAAATGCTCTAACATTCACCATTTATCAGCTTGCATGTGGCCTCCATCGGGTGGCACAGTGTGTGGGATTAACCACGAAGCCAGCTACAGCTGTGCGTTATGGCCTGGAACAATACAGTCGAATGGAGGCCCAGATCCTTAGGGGCATGCAGGGCACATTATATCATGAAGAAGGCTTTATTCAAGAAGAATTTGAGATGCTATTGTCCGAACTTCACTGGCGAGGATGGTAAGCCAAAACCACCCATTATCATATCTTGCTCACATCCTCAACAGCAACCTAGTTGGTGCCAACACGACCACAAATCCTGGCTTTTACATACCAACTGTGCAGTAGTTACAAGGTGTTGCAGCCCTCACCAACTGAGCGCCAGGTGAAGGAGTCTCACTGTCATGCCAAGTTCATACATATGTATTTGTATTATGGTACATACTGTATCTGTTACACATGAATCTCTGTCACGGTCATGATGACGAGCTAGTGCAAGGGGCAAATTGGGCAACTCAGATGGGCCCCAGCCCCAGCTCGGCTTTGGGCAGCTCAGGCCAGGCACAGCACTCGGAGGTGCAGGTGAGCAGATGTGCGTGTTCATCACAAAAATGTGGCAGTGAGAGCCTCATTCCCATGTTTGATGGCGTCCAATGCTTTGTGGGCAATATATGATGATAACTGGCAACCTCCCTGACTGGATGGAACCCAGATGCTAGGATTGCACCTTAAGGATGTAATGGTGAGGGAGGAAGCATGACCTTATATTACATGGCAAATGATATACACGCCCCCGTCCGATACTCTCGATCCGGATATGATCACGACCTGCAGTTCATTGATGCATCCAGAAACATGGCAATATATTCACCAGCGACCTTGCCAGCGACTATACAGTATGTATATGGTCAATACATATGACCTACAACAACAACAGCATAGACAAGTGACAATGCGAAAATAATGCAAATGCTGCAAGAACAATGCTTGGGAAGTGCTGTGGGAACTGGAGTACAGTGGAAGCCTTAATGTGACTGGGAGAACGACATGAAGTGAGGGTGCCGAGTGAGAATAATGACTCCACACAGCAAGAGGCAAGCATATACCTATGATTGAGCAAAGAAAACTACAAGAACCGTTAGTGCCTTTCATCCGGGACAGCTACATCACTGTACATGGGTTCAATTGAACCATGAAGGAACCTCGGGAAGAACCAATTCCTTGTCTGGGTCGTAAACCCCTTTCCGTTTCCTGGTGGGGTTCCAGCCGAGTCGTGTCACCTGACTGGATCATCCATGTTGCCGCCAAGTTCATCTAAAACACACAATTTGTGAGTATGCACTATATGTATTTGGCGAGGTAAGTACCTTGGATCATTAGTTCCAATGTAATCGACGGCAACTTCGAGGCGATTGAAGGTATAGTTCTTGTGACTCCTCGTTGTTGTAAGAACAAGATTGACGAGATCAAGAGACAAGTTAAAGCTCCGCCTAAGTTTGCCTTGTCGATAAATCACCGAATTAGGAAACCTACAGTTGCAGACAAGCAAACACAACAAACTTTATAACTTGAGAAGGAGTGTTTTTTGGCACAAACTGAGGGCAGATTTTGACTCGGACAGCCAAAAGGAGGCCGAAAACAGTGGTCCGAAGTTTTTCCCACGATGTTTTAGCTGCACCAATTTTTTCAGCAAAATTTTCGAAACTTTTGTATACATAATCAGGCCAATATTGCCTCAGTTGCCATCATCGCCTGCCTTGAAACTGTGTGTTGTTGTTTTTGTTTGCGTACTGCCCACTCTGCTGCCTTCCCGGTCAATCCAAGACAATATGCACCCATAAATTGAAACAACCGGTTGATGAAACGACGCAGAACTTCAACAGGACATGAATCCAATATATCGACAATAGCTTGCTTGGCTGCAGCAAAGTTTGGCTTTGGCACTTCACGATATCAATACTTGCACCAGCCCCAGTACTGGAATAATGTAGTAAGCTAGAGCAGGATGATGTAAAATATATGCAAACCATTTCTATTGGATTAAGCTCGCAGTGGAACTTTGGCAAAAAGAGACAGAGATGACAGGCATCAGTGATAACCATCTTGAGCATTGAAACTTGATTAACAAAGTCCTCTTGCTGGCTGAGCAGTCTTTCCATGCAACAATTGGTACTCTCAAATGGACAGACTGGCGCACACTTTGTCTTGGGTCCCAAAATATTGAATCCTCGTTCTCCAAGAACAGTTTTTAGCCCTTTTTGCAGACCCGAGTCTGTGGTCATCTTCTGCACAAATCCCTGCTTGGTGACATCAGGGTTGGATTGGGGAATAATGGTGTCGTGCTGCCTCCGTTGTTTCCCACCATCTGATTTGTTCATTTCAAAAGCTTTGAGTGCATCCAGAGGGAGTGAAGCATGAGCAGAAGAATTGTCGAAAATGAAAAGGGCTTGATATTCAGGGCTTGTCTCGTCATGAATATCAATGGCTGCTTTAATCTGATCAAGAAGGTTTTTATTCGTCCACCATGGATCTCCATTGACACCAGGATAAATGATTCTTCTCGCATCTTGTGTGACTTTGCCATCACTGCTCCATGCAACAAGTTGTCCACTTTGACTGCTGATGAACTCAGACACATGAATTAGTCGACCTCGCCCTTTCTTCCTAAGTGGTTGCTCACCAGTACACAACCTTGAATTTTGTAAGATAAAAATTTGAATAAAAATTATTTATTTACCATGCATTGCATGCATTGTCATTTGCATGAAACGCAGATTCATCATGGAAATATTCTTTGATTGGCCATTCACCCACCTTCAACTGAGGTTCAGTCTGAAGCAGATCAGAACCATCAAAGTGCACCATTCGTCTTTCATACTCTTCCATGGCAGGTAAGAAAACCTCTTGGTGATATTTTACCACATCAGCATGTTCATGGCCATCCATATATACCCCCTTTTGGATCACAGTTTTGCGCCAGCCAAGTTTAATAAGCCAGTGTCATGTGGTGCACTCACAGATTGGTTGTCTAGGAGTTATTCCCAAGTTTGGAAATATTGTGTTGTTGAGTGCATTTTGGAGCGCACACGGTGTCACCTGGCCTGTCTCGAGATTGGATAGCCACTGACATGCATGATTCTGGACAGATTCACTGTGAAAAAGAGATAGGCTGTTTGCTGAACCACCCCGCTTCTTTGTAGGCAGCTGTTCAAATATCTGGTAGTGGCGAGCGAGTGCCCGAACACGTCGTGCAAACCATATTCCACTTCCAGCCCCTTGATGCCATTGATTTGCAATTTCCAAGCTGGCAGCAATCCGAGAAGCCCCCTTAATGCAAAGTGTCACGAAATTAGAAAGAATCATGAGTTTATTGATTTGTGAGAGAGATAAATCTTGATGCTTCCTCTTTAGATCATGCTGAATTTGAGCATGGAGTGTTTCCCAGTCATGGGTTTCAGATATTGGAGCACCAACAGCCTCGTAAAGCTCATCCTCCCAGTCTTTGGCCTCTACATCCTGCAGGTTATTTTGGCCACCTTCTCCAACCTCAATGGCATCCAATCCATGGTCTGACTCGTCTGAGCCACTCCCGACAGAGTCTGTGCTTGGATCTGAGAGAACTGTGGCACTTCGTGGCCATCCAATACTCACTGGTGCCACAGCTGCTGTGACCTGCAATGGCTTGGGTGCTACTGAATGTGGCTCGCTGGTGTCTAATTGTATCGGACAATCACTGGCCCGAACAACCTGAGTCAGAGGCTCAGATTCTGAACTTGAAGGCCTGGATGCTATGCAGCTGAAACCAAAAGCATTGAGTGAAGATTGATTTGTCCATTCTTTCCGGTATTTTTGCTGTGTCTGCTTCGACATGCTCATCTTGTCTGGGCCCTTTGCATATGTGGTTGGCCTCATTGAAGAAAAATTTTATTATCCAGGTCAAGATAACAAGTGAGTTGTGTCGCTCACACTTCTGTTCTCAGCGCAGGACTCTCAGCACCCAATCAGCATCTTTCTCATCCTCCCAATCAACCATTTCCACAAGCTGTCATCCGAAATCAATATCATCTAGCATTTCCAGCTCAATTTCTTCATCAATATTGAGGTCAGCTTCTCCTCTGATCTCTTCTTCATATGCTTGCCAATGCTGATAATTGATCTTTAGCCTGTCAAACTCCACAGCAAGCTTCTCAACTTTGGAATCATATTGATCTGTGTCCAATTGGTCAGCGTCAGTCACAGGACACTCCAAAATTGGGGGCAATGTCTGCCGTTGGTTTTGCAATCCTGCCATATTTCTTGACTTTTTCTTTGGTTGACCTCCAGGCATGATGATTGGTTGGTAGTGGGGTTTAAATTACATTTTTTATCACTTTCTGACAGCTTCAACTTTGTTTTCTTCATCAGAATCATCCTCAGAACCATCAAAGGAGTTGTTTGCACGCTTTTTGGTATTTTTAACTATTTTTTTCGTGATGCACCAAATTTTGGGGGGTCAAAACCACTATATTTCAGAATTTAGGAAATCGGCTCATGTAGCCATCTCGTATGTACTCTTAAGATCACAAATATACGGTTTTCTCGCTGTCTCAGTGTGTTGTGGTGTTACAAAAACTCACTTTGTAAACTTGCTGAGTTTGCTTCTCCGCAACTGTAGCCACATCTCGTATTAATACAGACCACTACATCGCCCATCATGATCATCTGCTGACAGAGTCGGCAATTCCCGAGACTTTAACTGTCTGCTGTTTTTATTGCAAGTGTTGGTACTCCTTTCGAGTCCATCACTTGCCATATCATATTAGTACTATGTATATCATATTCAGCTGTAATCATCATCTGCTTGTATCCGCTCACTACCACTTCTGCGCCAGCATGCTACAAACTAGATAACACTCAACTCATTGTGCCGAAGCATTGATCTAGGTTTCCAATCGTCCACCAACTACATCAGTGCTGAGATAGCATTTCCATCAGCATACCCCTCTGCCATTCTCTTTTCATACACTTGGCATTCTGCTCCCCTAACTGCCAGTGCTGATATTCCTCGTGTCTGACATTGCCCTATTACATCAGCTTTACACTTGTTTGTAATATTTGCCTGGTTATAGCAGCTCCTCCACAGTTTCCTGATGCACGGTTAGGAAAGCCGAATGCAATCGAGTTAGCAGCAATGTTTGGCCGGCAAGAATTCATGGAGATATTGGGGGCAAAGGAGGGCGACATTGGTGATGATGTGCCTATGCCACTGGCACCTCCCGCTGTGTCTTAGAGATGCTGCTGCTGGGATCCAGATAAGATGAGTACATGCAATGGAGATCAATTCAGGAATGAATGAATGAATAGTTGGTGTGAGTTCTGCGTCGCCGCAATCTTCAGCAAAGCGATATACTGAACGTAACTGACTGACTGCTGGGACGTGCTCAAGATTACAGCTGGTGAACCAGAGAGAGGGTGGATGATGGTCACTGAGGTCTTGGGTATAGGCGGTACAGCTGCAGGTTGGTGTTGGCTACCACCCCTTCCTTCGTCGGCTTTCCCCCACCTATCTGCAGCACCCTCCGCCTATCTTGTCACCACCACCACCCATCTCGTCGCCTTCCACCTCCACTCATCTCAGCTCGTGACAACTCAGACGTATACTGTATATCAGTAACCGAGGACGCTCAAGTGCCTATCAGTGGTGTTGACTGACATGGCAGCTGGGCAAATGGACATTAGCAATCTCTTATCACTAGACTGAAAGTGGGGGGGCAGTCAGTCGGCAATCCAAAATATCGCAGTGGCACATGTCCATGGATGGGTCCATACACTGTATTTCCCCTGTACTAAATCCGAGCAAATGTTTGCAGACTGGTACCTCGTGAGTGCTTCGCTCCTTCTTTGATCGACCCCCCACTCTCTGACGCATCGGGTGAGTCTCGTCAAGACTACGACGTGCCTATGGGTACTGGTTTCTCCTTTTGGGTTTATACATAGGTTCTTCCTCTACCCCGGTGCGTTTGGCCTGGAATCCTACTTCACATCATCCAATACTCCGGATTCTCTGTCATCGCTTCCGCTTCCATTTCCACTCGGACTGAGATGTTTATTACATATAGCATGGTAAATACAAACATTACCACTTTGAACGATAACATCGGGCAGCAAAAGCGATTCAATAAAGTGTTCTTTGAGGGGGGTGCACTTAATCTCATCTGCACGAATAATACACAACCTTGGACGTAGACAAATTACACAGGTCTGAAAATGGTATATGTCATAAAGGTTCCACATAACCGATGGCGGCCGCAATGCGCTCAGCAAGATCATCGTCAACAAACTTGAAGACCTTGACTGAAAGAGGGTGCAGATTAGTCGTAGTGAGATTACTGGCAAGTGGAATACAACATACGCTGGTTGCCCTTGATCTCGTTGCTGCTGACGAGTTTAAGGTGTCCAGAGACATTATCGACATATGTTTGTCGTCGAGGATCGTCCCAGACCTCGAGCCACAATTTACGAGGTTGCTCAAAGTCGCCTATGAAAGTTGCAATTAGCATATCATCCAACAATATCAGAGCTAATTTATTATCTTACGATCAGCGAGATCGCTGGCCATGACGAAATCACGGTAAGCACTGCCCTCAAACGTTTCGTGCCGTTGGTTATTCCTGATTTGTGAGTCAATAGCATTGGCGGGGCCGGCAAAATTGAGGGACTGAGTGCTACTCTGATAGTTGGGGCGGTTGCCTTGGGATACAAACGAAGCGGCGCCAGCACGTTGGTAGTTGGCGACTTGGATGGAAGAGAGAGGTGCATTGCAAGGGAGATGCCGATGGTTGACTCCGAGACGGTAACGTTGGGTTTCGGGATAGATGAAGAGACGAGATTGGGAGAGGGGATCGGGAGAAGGCTCGATGTAAGGGATAAAGTTGGACGGCGAAAACGCCAGCTATTTTACCGTCAGCATCACGATGTTAGTTAGGCGACGAAATCTCCAACCTGCTCAATCTCGTCAAAGTAGTTTTGAGGATTCTTGTTCAGGACAAGCTTGCCGATCTCACGAAGTGGGAATTCATCTTGCGGCCAGGTTTTCGTAACATCAAGTGCGATGTGACGCCAGTTATCGTCCGCTGCTTGAGCAGGCGTCATCGTTTGCTGTATCGGGGTAAGTAATGTTGATAAATGCTTTACCTAAAATATGCTCACAATCGAGACCGTCCACTCAGGGAACTTGCCATAGTCGGCGTGCCCAGGGTTGTTGGCATTCTCGATGGCCTCGTACAACTTCCGGGTACCATAGTCAGGGTCTGTTCCGGCCAGCTCAGTCGCCTGGGCAGCGGTGAGGGTCTATAAAATCGAAGAAGTTTTGAGGTTCAAGTCGAGAAGAGAGTGCATACCTGGGTGCCCCCCGTGACCTTGACATGCACCTTGACATAATAAAAGGTGTCGTCCGCCTTACACCACTTGAAGGTGGTTCCACCGAAGCCGTCTTGTTGGTGGAAGCCATCAGGAGTTCCACGGTCGGAAAAGAGTATCATGATTTGGTGAATCGTCTCCGGGTTGGTGGACATAAAATCCTACAAAATGAGTAAGAAATCAATTTCAGATGTTGAAAGACGGCAAATTACCCAGAATATGTCGTGATCCTTCAAGTTAGTCTGAGGATTTCTCTTGGTAGCGTGGACCAAGTCAGGGTATTTGCCGCCGTCCCTGATGAAGAAGACAGGAGTGTTGAGAAAGACCCAGTCCAGATTGCCGTGGATGGTCTTCAATTTGATAGCGAAACCATGGACGTCACGAGCGGTATCAGCTGAACCAGACTCGCCGGCGACAGTGGAGAAACGGACGGTGGCCTCGACCTGCGTGCCGACTGTGTGGAAAAGTTGTTGAGATGTGTAGTCGCTCATGTCCTGGGTGACTTGGAAGTAACCATAAGCGCCAGCACCCTTGGCATGGACCTACAATCTTCGATGTTGGCGTCCAAGTGAAATGCCAATAGGAGCGAATGATACTCACGAGACGCTCGGGAATACGCTCGTGAGCGAGGTGCGCGAGGTTATCGATATAATGAAAGTCTGTGTGTTAGCATGTGAGCACTCTGATATATGGACAAGATATAGTGTGATGTGACCTTGTAGAAGGAGGGGACCAGTGGGGCTTGCTTGCTGGGCAGCGTGGGGGTAATTGACGAGAGAACCATAGGAAGTG
>JBBPQL010000447.1:0-25932 GCA_038092515.1 Boletus subparvulus | reverse complement strand
TTACCCTCTACACGTCCCTCCCGGCCCGCACCACCGTGGCGATCTTTACCGGCCACCCGGATCCGCGCTGGATGGCATCGCTCAGCGCGCGCAAGGTCGCGTTCGAGTCTGCGATCAAGATCGGGAAGAAGGCGGAGGAGATGGATCGATCCGAGTGGTGGACTGCGAGCGATGTGAGAGCATTGGAGGAAGATGTCTGGAAGGCCAAGCGTGGGTCGTTGATTTCGGGATCAAGCAGACTTATCTGTAGGGATCGTTTGTGCCGATGCGATGCTGTCCTCAGGCTGTGTGAGACGGCGATCGAGGTGCTGGCTCGGGCGATGGACCGAAGTACGTTTGTCCGACTAGCCCACTTTGAACATCTCACACTCGGGCTCAATCCCAATCTAAACCTATGTACACCTCGACGCGGTATGGCGATGATCGACTTGTGTTACTTGTAGGACGCAACGGAGCAACTTTCGAATCCGGGTCGGCGGGCGGGGGTTGTGGCCTTTGCATCTGTACGGGAGGGTTACTGGTCGACTCTACACGACGTGGCCCATCTGTATTTGGACGCTTGGTGTTGGCATACGACCCAGGTCGATCGTAGACGAGGTAGCGGCCCGGGCGGAGTGGTCATGCTGATAGCACCCGAATCGGTGACAGTATCCTCTTTTCTTGCCAACACATTCAGATCGTGTCTATCGTGTCGACACGCTCACCGTTCTTAATGGTGGACGTCAACACAAGACCGAAGAGATATGTGACAAAGACAATTGACGACGCTTCCTGAAGCTGTTCCTGCGCGTCGATGGACACAGCCTAGACGCGAGCAAGACGGCATCAACGGGTCCACCTGCGTTGGACCGTTTACAGGCAGATTACGGCTAATATCATTATTACTGTAGATTCGGGAAAAACGTCGCGCTGGTTGACCGCGTTTTTTACAATAGTCATCTATCCGCTTGGAAAAGCATTTTGCACAACAGCACGGATCCGCACAGGTGGACAAGCTCCCTCGAGACGATATCTAGTACATTTCGTACACGAAAAAAAAACTCGGCAGGCTAGGCCTTTGCATGGGTAAGATAAATATCCGAGTCAGCATTCATGAATCCCCCCGTCCTCGCCCAATGACTGTCTACACAAATAGTGCCCACTCAAACCTGACGCGTACCACCATCTCTCATCTCGAGTTGAATAACCTCCGAGTCGCCCACTTCACCATCCGCCAGCTGACCCTGCTCCTGCTCCGCCGCGAACTCTATCGCAGACCCACTGGAAACGGGTTGCGACGACACACCAAATCCGGTGTCAATCCCCTGCAAATGACCATGGAGGTCGCGGTCATATAGCTCTCGCACACTGATGATGAACCGAGGCATGATGGGGCATAGAGTCATATAAGAAAGCAAGGCCAGGAAAAGCTGTGAAGTACTGTTTAGTGTAAAGTCGGTTTGGAGCCAAGTATTAGTGATATTGTTGATTGTATACCTAGACGTTTTAAGTGGTGAGTTTCTTTGCAGGTACTTGAGAGTAAGATGGATGGAGGAATATGATGATAATGAATGAAACCAAAAGAAAGGGAAAAGGGGAGACATATGCAACAAAATAAAGAATTCCATCCTTCATGAATAGTTGCATGTAGTGGTTAGGTTGCCACTGCTTGGTTGCTTTGTACATTGCAACTGACTGCTTCAAGGTTGAAATGACAGCAAAAATTAAGAGCACAACACTGAGAACAATTCAAAGAGCTGTAATGCCCAACAGTAGATGGGTTGAGGAATTGCTCAATGAACTATTGCAGAAGGAGAAATCAATAATTTGGATAACAGTGACTGGAGAAAAAGGTGGTGGGAGACAAAGGGCCACATATGAGATTCCAGTTTAGCTTGTAGTTGAGCTTGAGACATACCTGAGTAGTAGGTATTGGAACTGAAGTAGACACCTGCAAAAACAAAGGAAGCCACAACCAGTGGCACATAAATGAACAAGAGGATATAAAGGATCCTTTTGGATTGATTCCACATTGCATACACCCGCATGATCATGACCACTGTAATTTAAAAGCATGATTAGGGGAATGCAATCCAGGGTATAGTAACTCACAATCAGCAGCAGCAAGGAATATAAGAAATTGCCAAGCAGATACCAGATAGATTGCAGTACCTTTAGAATATCCATGCCTCATGCTGATGTTATAGAGGGCAGTAAATTGGTGTGCTTACATCTATGGACTGTTATCAATACAGCTGACAACAAGAATCTAGATACATACATACATCTAGCAAAAGACAATCATTGGCAACTGACTCAGACAAGGTGTAATGTAGGACAACCCACTTTTACTGGACCAGGCATAAAGGTACTACCATCTGAAAATCATGTATCTGATCAGCTCTTTCTGAATTTGACTCTGAACACACCAAGGCCATTAATACTAATGAATATATGCATTGTTAGCTGTGTAACTTGACATGCATTACAGCAACAATAAACCTACATAGCCCAAGAAAGACCAAAATAGCGGACCTGCAGAATTGATTGTCAATTCAAAGCACATGCAATGGAGTGAACCACTAAGCATTTATACATACCAGAACAAACATTGTGGAGACCCAGGTCCAAGGTCTGTGCTGTAAGACTGTAAGGTACTTGGTCCTTGCTTGATAATTGTTACTTCCTCACCCAAACATAGTCTGTCTTTAAGCATTGTCCACCAAAAAATGAGACATGGAAAGTAAATTAAGGTAATAATATACCTCTCGTGAAAACACAAGGACTGCCAGCAATGTGGTAGGATTACAATTATCATTTCAGTTTGAGAAGAGTAACATGCATGAATGTACTGCTCACCATAATCATATATGACAGCAGTGATGAGAACAACTGTGTTTGTCTATAAGATCAATCATTAACTAGAGGTGCGAACGACGCAGACCGTACGTGATAAGCAATCATTCATCCGGAGAAACCCTAAAGTGGACTGTAATTCGGAAGACATGATTGGTATGCTGGCAGGGATGAACAGCAAAGTCGAGGAGGAGGTTGCGGGTGATTCAGCCTTGGGAATCCATGGCAGCTGTTGTCTACCCGGTATTTAAACTATTTCGAGAAGCATTAAGGCAATGGGGGTGCGGTCAAAAGACGCCATGGTTCCATTCAGGATCATGATCATTGATCACGTTCCTGTCGCAAGCATGGCAAGCAAGAAGCCTTGAAGCGACGACTTCCGTCTTTCTACCATCCCATCATTTCACGCCCATATTGCGGATTTAAAAAAAGGCTATTGTTGCCGATGTTCATCAACATCGTTGCTGATCGATTATCAGCGCGCCTTCCACATCCACATTTCAAATGGGATGTCTTGAACCCGATGATCGAGGAACTAATTCATCCTAGAACTCATCGATCATCCCTCGAGCGAGCCACATAAACATACCCGTAAAAACGTTGGGGGCCCAGTACATAACCAAAATTTGAGCGATGACGAAAATCAGCAGTGCCCCGACCAATGGCACAGAATTCACCCCCATCGGTCGTCGATCATCTACGATGACCTCATGTCAGTGGAAGCGCTGCGGAAAAGATAAGGAGACCGCCCGTGACATTGTTCTATGGGTGTTGTGAACCTGCCCACGAAGAAACGTGTGGCGGCGTTGAGTGGACGAACATTCTCTCAGAGTTGAACTTGTGGATGGTTAAGCACCTCCGGGTTAAGCCCTGCGGTCAGATCCATGGTGGAACCGGGAGGAATCGTGAGGTGGCCCGAGTTAGAAATCTGACGCGATTGATTCGAGGCCATTGCGACCCATCAAAACTTGCGAGTAGGACGGTCCACCCTTGCGTCCCGAATAGAGATATACTCACATTGTGTATGCCTCTCCATTTGATATCATCATGGACGCTCGTCCTCTGGCATGATCTGTCCAATAATATCAACCAGTCGCATCATGCACAGCCAGAACGGGTAACCAACGGGTGGCCTGATTATGACTGGAGGGATATTCTGGAACGACGGCGAGGGCTCGGAGTGGAGGCAGTCCCCGAAGGCCAGACGACGCCGACACATGATGGTGCAGATGGGATAGTGGAGGAACTAGCTACGACGACTGTCCCAAACTACCCAGCAAATCCGGCCACTGTGCCAGGACCCCTGTCACCACTGAGGGAGCTGTCACCGGTCACCCACAGCGCAAAGCGGTCAACTGCATCGTCAACTGCAGTAAACTGGCACAAATTAGATCTGGATTCAACTCCACGGAAAAGAACTATGTGTTCGATACTGTCTACGGCGCAGAGGTTGGGCCACTACAATCTACCAGTTCCAACACAGATCATTGACTATGCATGATCTTCCGAGTCGGTCCTTGCTTTGGTCATGACTTCGGGAGCCGTTGTAACTTTAGAGGGTTGGTGGTGAAGGCCATCCACGAATGGATTCTTCTTCGCGAATTTAGCCATTCTCCCGCTACACTGTATCCATGTTATTGATAATGAGGCCTATCGCGATCGCGATCGTCGACATTGCCGTCCCTTCGGGTTTCGATTTAGTCATCTGGAGAACTTACTAGTTGGCTCTACACAACGCGCAGGTGTATTTGGATGCTTGATGTTGGCATACGCGGCACGTCAGTCGTGGACCGGGGGGCGAGTGGGCCGAATCGGGGTCTAAGTTCGAACATGCTGACACCATAACCCGCTCGGCCCGAGGAGTGGGAAAACGTTTACGGTGAGTCAACCAAGAGTTGCCTCAATTTCTGACAAATTTTGACGTCGCGTGAACTCAGGATCCCATTAGCGGCCTGATAACGATTTCACCGCATCTCTGGAGTCAAGTTCCCGATCATGGACACGCGCGAAGGGATTTTTTTCTAGACTGCGTTGATGTAAGGAAAGGAATCACGATAGTTGAAGGAGGGTAATCTCTTGCTGCCTACTACCGTATCGAAGCCCCGCCTGCGCCTTGGCTTGAACTACATCGCGAGAAAGAAGGCGTGTACGGCGGAGACGACCTGCAAATGAGCTTGATGAGTGCACACTTGATTTCCAGGATGAGACGATGCGTCTGATGCACCTGCGAAAAAGAGATCAAGACGAGAAAGCTACGGTCGGGAACCAAACATACCGAGATAGATGTGCGCCGAAGCCCACATTCTGAGACCTTCCTCGGAGTCACCCCTCCTTCGAAGAGCGTGGACAAAAATGACGCAATCACTGTTCCCCCTGCCTCGCGCAGCATGAGTTACACTGAGTCAAGCATAGCTATAACTAGCCTGCCGTTCGTTTCACGACATATTGGTGAGGCCTCAGAACCCGTGAGCTGACGATGTTTCTTTGCACCCTGAAAAAAGCCCGTGCCAGGAAAGCATTCTGGAAAGATGTCGTACTAAAAATCACCTGAACATGCGTTCACGACGAAGGGTGCTCGAGCTTAGCCTGACAGACAGGATAACGTTTACCAGGCCAGAACGGAAGGTCGCACCCACCACCGTCGACCGCAAGATGTTGTTGAGAAGGACGAGAAACTAGTTGGCATTTGGGATGATCCGCAATCCGTCCAGCTCCCCGAGATGCGGTTCTGCACTTGACGACGCGCCCATTGGCAACCGGGACAGTCGTCCGTCGGTCCGGTCCAGAAACGCCACAGGATCGAGACGTCGCGTTCTTCGGCAAACGAGCCCGACTTGCGTTGGGTGGGCTGAGCAGTGGTCAGTCCAACACAAACGGGATCAGTAGTATGGGTGGACGTACGTAGTTGAAAATCTCGATACAAGGCTCTTTCCATGTGAATTTTAGATTTGCCACCATGTCGATCCATGTCGCGGGCATCTTCTTGGTCTCCCTTGTCTTGATAAAATACCCGTTTCCCGCAACGATTCCAATGCCAGGAACATCCATGGGACAGGTATTCCGCTCAACGACCGCACTTCACTACGTGGGTCGTCAGAAAAACGTTTGAGCAAGGCAAGGGTTTGCTGCTGGGGTTCGGGCGGTGCGAGGAGGCCGCGCGGATGCAGACCGCACCTTCAAAGTTGAGCAGCAAGAGTCGCTTCGATAAATGCTTATACCGCGGGAATAGGCGCCTCTTGTTTACGACGGGAACCATGCGGAGATCGGTCCGAGCGGTATGCTCCGTGTAGGCGCACAGACAACGGGTGGGGGACGATGTGATAAAGGCTTATGCGGTCCGTGTGACAACATGGTTGTGCAGACTTCCCAGCGGGACAACGCCTCGTCGTGCACTTCGAGGCAAGCATCCTCTCCTGGTAAATCACATCGACAGTACCACACGTATCATACGAGTTGACGGCGATAGAAGAACGGAATCCAGAGAGCTATATGATCCATAAAAACTACGCTGAAATTTCATTAGTGTCGGCGCCACCCCGTCGTACACAAACGTACCTAGCTCAGAATGACCGTTCTATGCTTCCCTTCTTGCCACTCTACAAACTCGTGCCCTGAGCGCCATACCCTCCCGCAAACTCGTGGTCAAAAACGCATCTGTCATGGTCCGCGACGCGAGATACCAACCAAACGTGACTTGTTGCGTATGCAGGAAAGGATGGCGGATAGGTCAGCGTCGAAACGCGGCGTGGACGTGAGCGACCGCGTCCGAGACACGCAGGCGAGTTCGATGGACTTGGGCGTTTGCAGCGCGACTTGGATAAGGACGACCTATGGGGCGCAGATACGCTGCCTTGTCCTGGAACTCGAGATTCTTCTTCAAGAACCGTTCAAAGGCCACAATCTGATGCTCGACGCCCTATGACGATCACACATGAAAAGGACACCCAAACACCGCAGCCACAGACACGCACCTGAATCTCGTCAGGCTTCTCCCGGCCAACGATAAGCCTCGGGAGCTGAACCCAGTACAAACCCAGTACAAACCCCACTTCTTCTCCTGCAGCGCTTTGACGTCGATACCCATGGGAAAGACTCCGACGTTGACGAACCGTCCCTTGTAGGCGGGGGTACCGCTCCCAAAAGTGCCCTCGATTTGAATACCCTTGGCGAGGGCCAAGAGTGCGAGGATGCAGCCGACGGTCTACCTAAAGTGACGGGCGTGGCGCCGAAAGAGATGAAGGCGTCGTGGAGGACCTTGGTGAACTCAAGATTGGCACGGAAGGGTGCGGAGAGGAGGATGAGGTGGCAGTCATTCACCCAAACTGGGAGACAGGATGAGCAGGTACGTATTGCTTGAACAATGCGCTCTCGCAAAAGAATTTCGTCTCGGGGGCGCGTAGTGCTGACAACTGGCCAGAGCACCTTGATTACGGAGGGTCAGCTGTTGGTTGGAAAGGCCCAGGCGCGACGGACCTGGTGGCAAAATTCTTCATGGCAGCTTTAGCCTTCCATGCAAGCTCGGTATCCGGGATCCAAACCGGGACAACTAGCGCATCCTCAAAAAGTTGATGCTGTCGCGCAGATCCGGACCGAACCTGTCGGCACTGTTCCCGGGGTGCCGACCCAGGATTTCTGAGTGAGACAGTCCTTGACGCTGTCTATGCCATTCTTGAGACCACCGCTGTAAAAAAACCCGTGATGCGAGTTTGGCGCGGGGTGGCAGCCGTTACCGGGGCAGCGGGAGTTGCAATGACGACGGCGGTATCATGATACCGTACTGCGCTTCGGTATGGGCCGTGGAATTTGCGACACGAAAATGGGTGGTCGAGGCTGGAGGAGGCGAGTGCGGGGAGGCTTGTACCGTTTGTGGAGGTGTCGTTTGCTAGGAAACTTGGAGAAAGCCACCGAGATCAGAAGATGGTAGTTCGAAGCCTGGGTATTCGCGGTCTAGGTTGGGAGTGACCTTGCAGCACACTATGTACAATGACACTCTCCGAAACTCGCATCCGGCCATCGCATGCTTCAAATCACAGCAGCATAGGCGGAGTCTCGACACTCGATGTCGATGAACTATGTATGATAAAGATCTTGTCCGCAAGGCTCAAACTTCAGTGGGAACGACTGTCTGCCTACCTAAGGGGCTACCTACGGGAGACTAGCTCAAGCTGGCATATCCCGTAGGTGGACCTGATTGGACACATTGACGGAATCGCGTGGAACGGCTCTCCGTCCGACTGGAGGGAGTCGAAAGCGACAAGAGCGGAAAACCCTCATCTCGTCCTAGACCCAATGGCCACTGATAGCAGGTCTGTCCCGTGGGTCGATAATTATTTGAGAGTTTACAAAGGCTCAGTGTACTACCAGGACCACGACGTTGGCTCCTTCGAGAGGGATTATTTGGAAAGCGACGCGAGCGGAGAACCCGGATCTCATCTTCCACTACACGCGGACCTCCCAACTGCATCACAGAGTACGTCTCTTGTCACGCGGACCATACACAAAATAGACACACTCTTGGCGTACTCCCCGACTTCCGCCCACCTCAGTCACAGCTATCCCCCACATCCTGATCGCACGAGTTCAACCACCCCGCTTCCCTTCATCGCCCTGACCTTTAGCCATGCTTACCCAAATCGCGCACCGTCCTCAGCACATTCTTCCAAGGACCCGTCAGCGGCGAGGAGAAAAAGAGACGCATCGAAGCCCGACTAGCCTATATGCGCGTCATTTCCCCTCTGCCACCGCTCCTTGTAGCAGAATGCGCTTTCGACGAGGAACCGTCGCTATACTTGCTTTCCCTGCAACAAATGATAGAAAACGACTATCCTGTACCACGCATCTTAGACAAGCCAGACGGTTGGGCAGAGACACCTCAGCTCGTCTCCGAATCCATTTTACGCCTCCCACACGAGCGACGACACTCGCGGGAATACGCCGTCGACTGCGATATGCTGTACCGTCATTTCTCTACTACGAGCCCCACTTAACCCGACACAGTGTCTGAAAGAAGACGGCAAGGAACTCAGCCGGGTCTGCATCATCGGCTTGGGATATGACATTGTCGTATATGGCAAACTTGGCAAACCACCCAAACCCGTCATGGATTACCTCACAAAGTATCGCTTCCCCTATCCTCCTCTCTCGACGCACGCACACCACCGACCGTCTAAATGGTCAGGCATCACCGAGGCATCTCTCGCCATGGCCACGACGAGAGCTGCCGTTGTGGACCATGGCCATCCGGGCGTGATGCACCGCGCCAAGGCAACGACCGCCATTGGGTGCGGGGGCGATCTGGAGGTGATAGAGTGCCTGATCCAAGCGATCCCGGCGCACGAATTCCTGTTTGGGTGGTTGGCAAGCACTGCGGACGCTATGGGCTGTGAGTGTCCGTCGCTCGGGTGTGAGCGAGGATCAATTGCTGTTGTTTAGACAGGGTTGACGCCGAAAGCGACCGCGGATGAACCGGTCGTGGTGGCCCCTCCCGACAGAGGCGTGCCCGTAAGCGGTCGCGACTGCCCAAGCTATGTTGGACGCCCAACTCGTCACCCTCTACGCGTCCCTTCTGGCCCGCACCGCCGTGGTGATCTTTACCGGCCACTTGGATCCGCACTGGATGGCGTCGCTCAATGCGCGCGAGGTCGCGTTTGAGTTGGAGATCAAGAGCGGGAAGATGGCAGAGGAAATGGATCAATCCGAGTGGTGGACCGCGAGCGATGGGAGGGCATTGGAGGAGGAAGTCGAGAAGGCCAGGCGTGGGTTGTTTCTCGCAATCAAGTAGACCTACGTGCACGGATCGTCTATGGCTGTCCTCGGTCCAGGTGAGATGTCGATCAATGCGTTGGCTCGGGCGATGCACCGAAGCACATTGGTCCGACTAACCCAGTCTCATACAGTTGTGGCCTTGAGATCTGTATGGGGGGCTTGCTAATCGACTCTACACGACGTGGCCATCTATATTTGGACCCTTGGCGTTGGCATACGACACAGGTCGATAGTAGACGAGGTAGCGGCCCAGTGGCACGGCTCGGGCGGAGTGGCCGTGCTAATAGCACCCGAATCGGCGACAATGTCCTTGCTAACACATTCAGGTCGTGTCTATCGTGTCGACACGCTCACCGTTCTGAATGGCGGACGTCCACATCGACCCATTATCCCATAGAGGGTACGAGGGGAAGCATGCTGGATTACACGGCATGGAGCGTCATAGCAAAGCGCTTGAGGCATTCAAGGTGAGCTCTCAAAGCTGGAACAATCTTCAGATCCACAAATTTGCGGTAAACTATTCTGTCAATATTGCAGACAAGAGAGTTTTGATTAGTTCTGCACAGAGCTTCGTCATCAGTATGTAGCAACTTGCAATTCCCCGCCAAGATGCGTTTGGGGAGGGGGACGAAAAACCCACTACTACCGTAGCGGGTACAATAAGGCGTTCTGGCGGTGCACGATGCGATTGGTTGATGATGCTGAACAGATGCACGACGTGAGCATTCGTTCCGTCATCTTCCCAACTTGCCCATTTATGATCTGGGTACTTCAGTCACCGTGCCTTGGACAAACGGTGGAAACAGGGAAATAGCAACCAAATTATGTTGTCCTTGGACCGATTGCGGGCATAGATGGAGCATGTCCAGAGGGCGAGTGTCCATAACGATATTAAATGGAGAGGCAATAGTACGCAAGGTGGGTATACTTTCATTCGGGACGCAAGAGAGTTTTGATGCGCGCGATGACCCTTCACGGCAGATTCCTGACTCGGGCAGTCTTACGATTCCTCCGGGTTCCAGCATCTATCTGATCCTCGGGCGTAACCCGGAGGTGTGCAACCACCCACAGGTTCAACGCCAAACCCAGCCAACGATAGAGTATGCTTCTTGATGATCACGGTTGAGATCACGGTTGGTAGAAGCAATGACATGACCATGGGTGGCTCTCTTCACTTCCGCGGCTCTCCTACTGACGTGACGTGACCGTGCATGATCGATGAGAGTGAGTTCTGTGTCATTAATGGTGGAGCACTGTTGATTGTCGCCATTTCTAATTTTAATTACAGGGACATCACCCCAAACTTTATGGGTAGGTTGATGCGGCTTACTCGAGGGAGGAACTCTACAATGAATTAGTTCCTTGATCTTCGTGCTCAGGTCATCCGATTTGCAGTGCAGACGTGGAAGGAGCGTTCATCATAAGTCAGCGACGATGTTCAAATGAGCATCGACAACTATCTAGCCTTTTTGATCCTCAGTAGGGCCTTGAAATAACCAACTGGTAGAAAGATGAAACTCGGTGTAGCTTCGAGGCTTCTTATTTGCCACGCTTGCGACAGGAAGGTGATATGATCATGATCCCGATGCACGATGTGGGTATTCGTTCTACCATCTTCCCAGCCCGTTCAGTGATGCGGCCTGGGTACTCAGTTATCGTGATTTGGACGAACAGCGGAAACGGTGGCCGACTTGTGCGAGACATACATGGGGCGTGGATGGCAAGCCCAGAGGATTAGCGTCCATGGCGTTATAGAATGGAGAGGCATACGCGAGGTGGGTATCCCTCTACTTGGGATGCAACGGAGGGAGGTCCTGACAACTTCTGATAGCGGTCGATGACCCTTGAATCAATCGCGTCAGATCCCTAACTCTGGTGACCTCACGATTCCTCCTGGTTCCAGCATCTATCTGATCCTCGGGCTTAATCCGGAGGTGCGTAACCATCGGACAATGCTCGCCCACTCAACGCCCACCGCCGCGCGGTTCTCCTCATCACTTCCGCAGTTCTTCCACTGACATAAGGTCGCCGTGGATGATCGGCGAGGGTGAGTCCTGTGTTGCTGGTAGTGGGGCACTGTCGTCATCGATCAAATTTTGGTTACCGTGCCATTACACCAACTTTTTATAGGTTGATGCGGCTCGCTCGGGGGGAGGAATCCTAAGACGAATCAGTCCCTCGATCATCGGGTTCAGGTCATCCCATTCGCAATGCAGACGTGGAAGGAGCGCTAATCATCGATCAGCGACGATGTTCAAGTGAGCATCGACAACTATCTAGCTTTTTTGATCTGCAGTAGGGCCTTAAAATAATCGAATGATAGAAAGATGAAAGTCTGCGTGGCTTCAAGGTTCTTTGCCACGCTTACAACAGGAACGTGATGTGATCATAATCCTGAATGAAACCCGATTTTAAACCGCAAGGTTTCGTCCTGCGTTCAGTGTCGTGTACGCAATAACCGTTTTCTGCGCGAGAACGAAGACACTCTTGCGTTGCCTTCAAGTTCCGTCACGTTACGACACCATCTCATCTCATGTAATTGTCAAACGTCCCAGGATCATACATCAATATTCGCTCCAAATGCTTCTTTGAAACAGAGATTTAAGTATCGGATAGAGGACAACCGCCAGAGATTCGCAAGTGAACCACCTGCAACCTCCCTCTTTGAGTCGTCGACTTTGCTGTTTATCCCTGCCAGCACATTTATCATGTCTTCCGACTTACAGTCCACTTTGGAGCTTCTCCGGATGAATGACAATATATCCCGTATGGTCGTTCACACCTCTACTAACCAATGACTGATCTTATTGACTGACACAGTCATGATTGTCACTGCTGTCGTATATGATTATGGTGAGCAATACTTTTATCCATGCTATTTGTCTTAAACTGAAATGAGAATCCTACCACTTTGCTGACAGTCCTGATGTTTTCTAAAGAGGTATATTAATAACTTGTTTTGTCTCTACATCTTATTTGTTGGCTGACAATGCTTACAGATAGACTATGTTTGGGTGAGGAAGTAGCCATTATCAAGCAGTCACCAAGTCCCTTATGGTCTCACAGTGTAGACCCTGGACCTGGGTCTCCACAATGTTTGTTCTGGTATGTATAAACACTTGCATGTGATCTGAATTGACAGTTCTGTAGATTCGCTATTTTGGTCTTTCATGGGCTATGTAGGTTTGCTTATTATTGCTGCAATGCATGTCAAGTTACACAGCTGACACTGAATATGTTCTCAAGCATGAATGGCCTTGGTGTGTGTTCAGAGTCAAATTCAGAAATTATTTGACCTCATCAAATCCATTTTCAGGAGGTAGTACCTTTATGCCTGGTCCAGTCAAAGTGAGTTTTTCTGCATTGCACCTTGTCTGTTATTTATTAAAAAAATCTTTTCGTAGATGTATGTAAGATGTCTAGTTATTAGCTGCATTGATAACAGTTCATAGGTGTAAGTACACCAATTTACTACTGCCTTCCACAATATTGATATGAGGCATGGATGTTCTGAAGGTACTGTAACATATCTGGTATCTGGTTGGGAGTGGCCTATATTTCTTGCTGCTGCTGATTGTGAGTTGCTATAACCTCTGATTTAATTTTCCCTCACTATGTTTTTGAATCACAGTGGTCATGATCCTGCGGGTGCATACAATGTGGAATCAATCCAAAAGGATCCTTTATATCCTCTTGTTCATTTATGTACCACAGGTTATTGTTTCCATTGTTAATCAAGGTATCTATGTCAATTCCAGTACCTACCTCTCAGGTATGTCCCAAGCCAAACTGGAAGCTAAACAGGAATCTCATATGTGACCCTCTGTCTCATACCACCTTTTTCCACAGTCACAATTGCCCAAGTTCTCGATTTCTCTTTTTGCAATTTTTCACTCACCAATGCCTCATCCCATCTACTGTTGGGCATTACAGCTCTTCGAATTGTTCTCAGTGTTATGCTTTTAGTTCTTGCTATCTTCTCAACCTTGAAGGAGTCAGTTGCAATGTATAAAGCAACCAAGCAGTGGCAGCCTAACCACTACATGCAACTATTTGCAAAAGATGGGATTTTTTATTTCATTGTGTATGTCCTTTCCCCTCTCTTTCAGTCCAGTGCATTACCATCACATTCTCCCATGCATGTTACTCTCATGTATCTACAAAAATAAAACTAACCACTCTGAACTTTCAGGAATACGATTTACAATATCAATATGGCTTGGATCCAAACCTACAGTGCTACAATAAACAGCACTTCACAGCTTGTCCTGGCCTTGCTTATTTATACGACTCTATGCCCCATCATGCCTCGGTTCATCATCAGCGTACGAGAGCTGTATGACCGCGACCTCCGTGGTTGTTGGCAGGGGATTGACACTGGATTCGGTATGTCGTCGCAACCCGTTTCCAGCGGGAACGAAGCCTTGTCTGCGATAGAGTTCGTAGCGGGGCAGGAGCAGGGTCAGGTGGCGGAGGGTGAAGTGGATGACTCGGAGGCGATTCGACTCCGAGTCGAGATGAGGGGTGGTATGCATCAGGTTTGAGTGGGCACTGTTTGTGTAGAAGAATCACTGGGCGAGGACGGGGGGGGGTATTTATGAATGCTGACTCGGATATTTACTTTACCCATGCAAAGGCCTCGTCTTCCGTTTTTGTTTCTTTCGTGTATGAAATGTAGAGATCGTATCTGGGGGAGCTTGTCCGTCGGTGGTGGAGTGTAAAATGTTTTCCAAGCGGATGGATGACTATTGTAGAAATCGGTCAGCATGACCCCTGTATAAATCCAGAAAAACCGTCTCACCGGCTATCAGCCACGATTCGCCTGTGAACGGTCTACCTGGGCAGGTGGACCCGTCGATGCCGTCTGGGGCCGCTGTTCGCGCAGGAACAGCGTAACGGTAAATCAGCTTCAGGATGCGTCATCGATTTTCCTCGTCACAGATCTCTTCATCGTCTGTGTTTCGAGGGCGGTGGCGCCGCTATGGGCGACATTTCATCGACTACCCGTTTACAATATCTTGGTTGTCCAGAGTAATCTAACCAGGGGGTGGATGAGATGTAGAGAATTCATCCCAGAGAGAGCTCACGACTCCGAGTCGTGTTGACGTCTGCTATTACTGTCGCCGATCCGGAGTTCGTCTTGAACCGTAAGCATTAGCACTCCCACTCCCACTGGGCCGTACCACTCGACTTGCGTCGTATGCCAACACCGAGTGTCCAAATATGCACGCACGTCGTGTACAGTGGATTAGTAATCCCAACGTTCGCCCGCTAACCCGAATTCCAAAGTTGCTCCGTCGCGTGCTGCAAGCAACACACAGGTCCGTTCATCACCATACCGCGTCGAGGTTTACATAGGTTTAGATTGGGATTGAGTCCGAGTGTGAGAATGGGCTAATCGGACCAAGTACTTTGGTCCATCGCCCGAGCCAACGCCTCGATCGACGTCTCACCCGGCCCGAGAACACGTAGAGGATCCGTACACATAGGACTTCTTGATCCCAAGGATAACAACCACTGGCACGCTTGGCCATCTCGACCGCCTCCTCCAACGCCCTCCCATCGCTCGCGGTCTACCACTCGGATTGCTCCATCTCCTCCGGCTCCTGATCTCCAACTCGAACGCGACCTTGAGCGCGTTGAGCAACGCCGTCCAGTGCGGATCCGAGTGGCCGGTAAAGATCACCACGGCGGCACGGGTCAGAAGGGACGCCTAGAGGGTGACGAGTTGACATCGGCGAGGATCGCCGTGGCCATGGCGAGCGATATTTCAGTATGCCTGACGGTCGGTGGTGTGCGTGCGTCGAGAGGATGAGAGGGAAAGAGATACTTTGTGAGGTAACCTATGACGGGTTTGGGTGGTTTGACAAGCTTGTCGTATACTACAATGTCAGACTCTGTGTCGGGTTGAATAGGGCTCGTAGTCGGCACATCATCTCGCAGTCGGTGGTGTATACTCGTGTGGGAGGAGAAAGATGGATTCGGAGACGGGCTGAGGAGTTTGCCCAACTGCCTGGCTTGTCGAAAACGTCTGCCGTGTATGATGGTATAGGATAGTCGTTTTCAATCATTTGTTGCAGGGAAAGCAAGCACAGCGACAGGCCCTTGTGGAAAGCGCGTTCTGCTACAAGGAGCGGTGTCAGAGGGTATTCGAAGGGGGGAAAGAAGTGCATACAGGTTAGTCTAGCTTCGATCCATCTCTTTTTTCCTCGCCGCTGACGGGTCTTTGGAATAATATGCCAAGGATGGAGTACATTCAGGATTGGTCGCCTTGGGTTGGGCAAGCATGGCTAGACATGGAGGCGATGGAGGGGAGCGGGCGTTTGACCGGTATCACGATCGGGATATGCAGGTCGGCCGTGGCTGAGGTGGGTGACAGGGGGAGGGCGAGAGAGTCGGGGAGTATGCCTGGTATCAATAGTGTGAAGACTTTTGTATCACCCGCGTGTTCTGGACGAGTGTTGATATGTGAGGGGAAGTTGGGAGGTGGCGGGTCTGCGTGCAGCGGAGGACGAGGTCAGCCTTTTCCGTTCTGGTCGCTTTCGGCTCCCACCAGTCGGACAGAGCCGCCCCATGGGGCATCAGGGAGCATACCCAATGGCGTGCTACTCCTACAGGAGGAATACCATTGACTTTGCGAGTTTGAGCCTTGTGGACGAGTTTTGTATGATACATAGTTTGTTGAGGCGTCGTGCGAGCTCGGGCAACGTGATTTGGGAAGCACGTTGTGAGCGGTGGCAAGGAATAGAAGATTCGATGTTGGCGGGTAGAAGATGCCAGGAGGATGCGGCGCCAATGGATGTTAGTTTGGTGACCAGACTAAATGGATGTGGGGGTGTGCTTTAAACTCGGTCACTTTGGACCTATCCACATCGTCGCCAAGTCACCAAACGTCCCACACACCTCACTTTTCATCCTGTGACTCTGCAATGTTGAGAACGAGAACGCGACCGCGACCGGACCAGGAAACTGGACTGTCTACTTTTGGTCGCCCTCCATCCGACCACAACAGCTGACCCTCCCTCCGTAGTCAAGAGGTGCTCCGGCTAGTTGTCAGCACTACGCGCCCCCAAGACGAAACTCTTTTACGAGAGCGCATCGTACAAAAAATACGTGCCTGCCCATCCTGCTCTCCACACCCCTCCGTGCCAATTTTAAGCTCACCAACGCCCCCATTGGTTTCTTCCTCCACGACGCCTTCAACTCTTCCGGAGCTACGCCCGTCACTTTAAGCAGACCATCAGCTGCATCCTCGCACTCGTAGACCCTCGCAAAGGGTATCCAAATCGAGGGCACTTTTGGGAGCGGTACCCGCGCCCACAAGGGACGGTTCGTCAACGTCGGGGTCTTTCCCATGGATATCGACGTCAAAGCGCTGCAGGAGAAGAAGTGGGATTGATTTTTTGTACTGCGTTCAGCTCCTGAGGCAACGGTATACTTGCATGAAGATGATCGTTTGGGGAGATTAAGCTTGACGAGATTCAGGTGCGTGTCTGTGGCTGCGGTGTTTGGGTGTAGTTCGCTGAGATAGCCATGGACCAGATGTCATGAGTGTGCTCGATGACAGACCCGATTTGCTCGCGCGACGCAATATCTATCGACTGACAAGTGAGCACTCAGCTCATTGGACGAAGGTTCTTCAGTGATCGCTGCCAACGTTTCACGGAACGGATGCCTCGCCGCTGCCGGCACGTGACGACATCGACGTCCCAATCCAAGTACAAAAGTCGTCACTCTTGATACCAGGCATCCCCCCCCTCCCCCCCCCCCTCCTTTCTCGCCCTTCCGGACATGCCGGTGCTAGTGTCTTTGGGACAACGCGTGACTCCTCGCCACCCCTACCCATCGACATCAAACTTGTAATTGAAAAGGGTGTGCGTCGGCGGTACGTAGCTCGCCTTCGAAGCGAGTATTGAGCGCTAAGCCCCAAATGGTACTCCGTGCGACACAGGCAATGGCACGCCCGAACCCCGCGGATGGCTCCCCCCGCGTCATACGTGTACGCGAGGAAAACACCGATCCCACTCCCCGGGGGGCTACTTTCGTCCAACGAACAGAGCGGTTAGGTGTGGGTCGGAGACGTCGAGGTCATGTCCGTGGGCACTGCGTGCACGCACGGTCTGTACTCGTCCGAAGACTAAATTAAGATGGGGAAGCTCACTCTCGCCACCAGGCCCTGCGTCCAACGTCGACGAAGCCCCAGCCCCAGCCCCAGCCCCCAACCCGCATTCGAAAGTGTGCTTAGAAGGTGCCGCACTTTCACGTTCACACACGACCTCAGGACATATTATTACCAGATCGGCGACCGTCTTGGGCAGCCGTTCGGTGCACTCTTGATCATGCCCGCATCAATGGGTTCACGTGCGGTGGACAGGTGAATCGCAGCTGATGATCACTTTGGAAATTGAAAAAAAGGTCTCGCTGTCCGGTTTCTACAATAGCCAGTATGTGTCCTTCTGGGAAACATTTCGCAGTACATAACCGATCGGCGCAGGCGGGCAAGCTCGCTCGAGACGATCTTTACATTTCGTGCACGGAAGAAATTCGAAAGATGAGGTGTTTGCATGGGTTAAATAGATATCCGAGTCAGTCACTTCTAAGCTACCACCCACCCCACCCGCTTTCTACGCAAGAAGTCGCCACTCAAACCTGACGCGTACCATCTCCCAAGATCTCGAGTTGAATCGCCTCCGAGTCATCCACTTCACCCTCCACCACCTGATCCCGCTCCTGCCCCCGGGCCGCACTGGCAGCGACATCCACGACCTCAATCCCAGACACAGGCGCGTTTCCACCGAAAATAGGTTGCGAAATTATACCGAATCCGGTGTCAATCCCCTGCCAACGACTGCGGAGGTCGCGGTCATACAGCTCTCGTACGCTGACAATGAACCGAGGCATAATGGGACATAGACTCGTAAAATAGAGCAAGCCGAGGACAAGTTGTGAAGTACTGTTCACCGTAATGTCGTATTGGAGCCAAGCCAGAGCAATATTGTAAATTATATTCCTAGAAGTTCAGAGTGGTTAGTTTTTTTTTTTTGGTAGGTGCTGGACGGACAGTGAAGGGCCGCATTGAAACTTGAAAGGGAACTTGAAAGGGGGATACATACGCAACGAAATAAAGAATTCCATCTCTCACGAATAGTTTCATGTAGTGATTTGGCTGCCACTGCTTGGTTGCATTGTACATTGCAACCGACTCCTTCAAGGTTGATGTGAGGGCAAGAATTAAAAGCATAACAGCAAGAACAAAATGGAGAGCCACAAGAGCCAACAGCAGCTGGGATGAGCCACTGCTCAATGAAGTATTGCAAAAAGAGAAATCAATAACTTGGACAACTGTGACTGTAAAAAAAGTGATAGGAGACAAGGGGTCACATATGAATTTCCAGTTTGGCTTGCAGTTTAGCTTGAGACATACATACCTGAGAGGGAGATATTGGGAATGTGGTAGATACCTAGATAACACAAGGAAACAACAACCTGTGGCACATAAATGAACAAGAGGATATAAAGGATCCTTTTGGATTGATTCCACATTGCATACACCCACAGGATCATGACCACTGTAATTTAAAAGCATTATTAGGGGAAATCAAATCAGGCCTGACTCCTGAGGGCATAAGTAATAACTCACAATCTGCAGCAGCAATGAATATAGGTGACACCCAGACAGCTACCAGATAGATTGCAGTACCTTCAGAACATCCATGCCTCAGACTGAATTGTAGAGGGTAGTAAATTGGTGTGCTTACACCTATGAACTGTTATCAAGACAGCTGGAAACCAGAATTTAAATGCATGATGCATACATCTACCAAGGACAATTATCAATGACAGACAAGGTGCAATGCAAAAAGAATCACTTTTACTGGACCAGGCACAAAGGTACCACCATCTGAAAATCATGTATATAATTAGCTCAATTAAATTCTGAATTTGGCTCTGAACACACCAAGACTATCAAGACTGAGCATATTCATTGTTAGCTGTGTAACTTGACACACATTACACCAATAATAAACCTACATAGCCCAAGAAAGACCAAGATAGCGGACCTACAGAACTGTTAATTCACAACAATGCATAGAGTAACCCTTGAGCTATTCTACACACCAGAACGAACATAGTGGAGACCCAGGTCCAAGGTTTCTGCTGTGAGACCATAAGGGACTTAGTCTTTACTTGATAACTGTTACTTCCTCACCCAAATGTAGTCTATCTTCAAGCATTGTTAGCCAACAAATGAGCAAGAAGTTAATCATATACCTCTCGTGAAAACATGAGGACTGCCAGCAAAGTGGTAGGATTATAATTCCCATTTCAGTCTGAGAAGAACGACATGCATAAAAGCACTGATCACCATAATCATAAACGACAGCAGTGATAACTGCAACTGTGTTAGTCCGAGTCTATAAGGTCAAGTAATGATCAGAGGTGCGAATGACCATACGAGATGCATAGTTGCTCGTCCGGAGAAGCTCCAAGGTGGTCTGTAAGTCGGAAGACATAATAGGGACTTTGGCAGGGGTGAAGAGCTCGGGGTGGAGGGTGGTTCGGGGTGGTTCAGCCTTGGGATTCGTGGCGGTTTTCCTCTACCCGGCATCTCAGCCTATTCGTTTCAAGAGGCATTTGGAAATTTACGTATGATCCTTGGATGTTGGAAAATTACATGAGAGTTTGAGGTGTAATGGGGCGGAAGGCAATGCGAGAGCGTCTTCGTCGTCGCGGAGCGAGCGGTGACCTGTCGTGTACAAAGCACCGAGCACACGATGAAACTTTGCGGTCCAAAGACGGTTGTTATTCAGGATCTTGGTCACATCACCTGCAAGTAAGAAGGTTTGGAGCTACACCGGCTTCCATCTCTCTACCGTCTGATCGTTTCATGACCCTACCACGGATTAGAAAGGCTAGATTGTCATCGATGCTCACTGGCATGATCATTTGAACATCGTCACTGATCGATTATCAGCGTTCCTTCTACGTCTGCACTACGAATGGGATAGCCTGAACATAAAGATCAAGGAACTAATTCATCGTAGAATTCCTCCCTCGAGCGACTCGCCTCAACCTACCCGTAAAACGTTGGGGTAATGGCCCGGCAACCAAAATTTTGATCGATGACGAGAGTCAGCGGTCTCAATATCAATGATAAAGAATTGATCAATCATTGACCATTTACGGTCACGTTAGTGGAAGAGCTGCGGAAGTGATCAGGACAACCGCCCGGGTCGTTGCTTCTACCGACAGTGATCTCAACCGTGATCATCGGGAAGCGTGTTGCGGCGTTGAGCGGGCCAACATTACCTGAGAGTCGAACGTGCGGATGGTTGCGCACTTCCGGATTAAGGGTCAGATAGATGCTGGAACCAGGAGGAATCGTGAGGTAGCCCGAGGGAGGAATTTGATGCAATTGATTCAAGGGTCATCGCGCGCCATCCGAACTTGTGAGCAGGACCACCCTCTCTCTGTCCCGAATAGAGGTATATCTACCTCGTGTATGACTCTCCATTTGATATCGTCATGCGCACTATCATTTCCGCCGTTTGTCCGGGTCGCGGTGACACCCAGGCTATCAATGAACGAGAAGCCAAACCGCGGGAAACATAAAATATACCTGGATCAAACTCCACGATAGGCCAGGAACCAAGGTCGGATTCGACACGTACGGTATAGCCATGCTTCCCCAACCCGCGCCCCAGGCGAATACTTTTCCAAGGACCTGTCGCTATACATGTTTTTCCTGCAAAAAATGAAAACGACTATCCTCAGGATGCCATCTTAGATGGCAGACGTCTTCGACAAGCCAGATGTTGGGTAGAGACTTCTCAGCCCGGTTTCATCTCCATCTTACTCCTCCCACACGAGCGACCTTGCGGGTATATGCCGTCGACCAGACTCGACGGTGAGATGGTTACCGTCATTTCTCTACTACGAGCTCTACTCGACCCGAGAGTGTCCAACAGAAGATGACAAGGAACTGAGGTATTTGTTATCAAGAGCTCGTCTGTGGACCGTGGTGGATCAGGAGATGCGAGTAGTCAGGAAGAGGGGAGGATAGAGAGTGGTGTCGACTGGTGGAAATGCTTGGATCCTCGCATATGCAGTACCAGCCCTTCAGTACCCCACGTATGGAACACTTTATTTTAAACCCATCATGCCGAAAGGTGCAATGGAGCAACGTGGAAGTGGGGCACAAGCGAAGAATCTAGAGAGATCACTGTGGGAAGTAAAATCACTTTTAATCAGTGATGCCTTCACTGATCGCCGAAAATACAGTGAAATGGACACTGATTCGATGTCCAGTTTTGTTCAGTGACATGAAACTGTCACTGTTATTCATGGCTGGCTCGTGCTGACGTTGTTTTTTGGTGTCACTCGATGGACTGATCGATCAAGTTAACTTCGACCTTATATCTTCTATAAGCTACCTAGTATGCATTCATCTTATATAAACACAAATCAACTTTCATTATCGCTATCGGCCGTCCTTTCATTGTCTGCAAATTGAGCTGATACTGTTCCTGGCATTCGGTCGATGATCCCCCATTTGTTCCGTGTCTTGACAAGCCCAACCACTCCCACAAGATTTTGTGCATCCGTCATAATGCTTGCGAGGCGCGATGTCATGTACACATTCCCTTCGGTTGCTGACTTGCCTCTGGTATTCCATGGAACTATCAGTGCAAGAATGAGCGTCGTGCCACTAAGACTTCCCCAATATCCATCTGGTGGCAGAGGAAGAACAAAAAGCTTCTTTAGGTCTCCATAACCGACATACTCGACTTCAGTCCCTGAGCGCGTCTCGAACATGAGTCGGTACTGTTGATAATGATGAGATTAGCCTCTGAGATACTAATGAGAAATGTCCTGACACACCTTTACATAACAGTTTCTTTGTACTGTAGTTCCCGACTTTTGGCAGACTTGCTCTGTTCGGAAACAGTCACCGCCATTTCGGATGCGCACCTTTCCAGCATGATAAGTTGGGGTGGGTAGATGACGCATGGTTTCTGAGAGGCGTCCACCGATCACTTGAGTGATGTAGACAGCGATCTTCCGCTGTAGTTCTAGATCTATGCCATGGATTATCTTGTATGGAGGGCGTAAAACATGGTCTGGATCTGTAAAATTTGTTAGTCAACCAAGAAGACAAATACTATGATGGAATTCCCTACACCCGTCAACAAGTCGTTCATATCCGACTGGACCATCGTCTTCAGGCTTGTTGGATGATGCTAACTCGTCCTGAAGCTCGTAGCGCACCATCAATTGCTCTCGGTATATTGCATATAAAAGGTTCTTGCTCATGTTGCTCCAGGGGCGACTACGAGAATGGAAGCAGCCCGCAGTACCGTTCCATGAAGAAAGTCCATGTAGTCCAAATCGGTCCACAGTCCCGGATACCTTGCGCCACATGAAGGAGACCATGGATGGTCAATGTGCATGTCGACAAGCGTTCTGCTTGGTATTGGTAGTAGTACCTAAAAATTGGGCATCATTTGGACAATGTCCCTCATTCAAACAAAACACTTACCTCTCGTAATTGTTCACCCATTGCACAAGCCGCACCTCAATATCGTCAACCTCAACTTTCGTGATCTCGAACTGAAGGGTCATCTTCATGATGTTCCCAAGTTCGCACATGTGGTCATAGTATTTTTTATTCATGAAGCGATTTTCCAGGAGGATGGGAGCAAGGTGGACGAACCAGAAACACCATGATTCCGCAGTAAACAGCGACTGGTCAGAAGCGATGTTGCTGAGGACACGCATGAATGATGCGGGGATGTCTTGGACCGCTGCTGCTGTTTCGCGACCAATCTCTTGCCAGATATGTGGTTGAATATTATACGGTTCATCTCCAGTATCCAAACCCTTGAACTGGCCAGTCCAAAGGTTGACGAGATTCGGGATGATGTTCTCCAGGAGCAGGTGGAACCACTCCCATGGCAAGCAACGGGTGTAGTCAAGCGACAGTACCCGGGAAGTACCAGGAAGGCCCTTGATGCCAGTCTGCTTTGCGATTCGCTCTTTCTCAGCTTTTGTGGGTGCTTCGGATATTTGCGTCGTAATGGCTATGAAGTCTTGGTGACTACGAAGTGGTAAATTGCGCGGATCCCATTCAATATGTTCATCAGCATTGGCGAGATCTCTTGGCGGATGGATTGGGACATAGTATGTGTGCCCATCACCGCGAACCCCTTTGATTTTGCATGAACAGCAAGGGTGTATTCCGTTGTGCCCTTTGATCTTCAGGAACTTCTCAATGGCAACAATATCGCCAAGTTTGAACAGGTTGTAAGCATGGAGGTTGAAGACAGACTTGGTTGCCACATCGTGTTACGATTGTTCTTTTCTTTCTTCACTTCGCTCGCCCGACGACTCATTCTCCTCCTTGAAACCCTCTTCTCACTGTTCCCCTAGAACGCCTTACGCCTAAACGTGGCTTCCCTTGTTACACGCCACGCATGGCTTCTTTCTTCTTATCTCACGGATGCCACCTCGCTTCCTGTGTAACTAGTTACACAGCCTTTCCTTTTTCTATCGCACTGCCCACCTTCCCATTTATATCCGTCTTAGCTTTTCCGCTAGGAACACTGCTTGGTCCGTGCGCTGGGTACACATCTATATAAAGCGACGATACTCCTTGTACTTCTCTCTAACTTTAATCTACTTGATTCTCCCTTGTCTTTGGACCTCTCTGAGTCTCCGCACTACTCTTGAGTGTGCGCTCCTTTGTAACCCCTTGTCTTTGAACTCCCTAAGCAACCGTCGTTGCTAGGAGTTGCTGTGGAAGCCCCCAGCATCCTTCGCCCTTGAACCGCTGCGGAAGCCCCCAGCATCCTTCGCTCTTGAAAACGCCCTTCAAGAACCCTTGAACCCTTGCCCCTTCAAGTCTACGTTTGCCTCTACCCGAGTCAAGCGTAACACATCGAAGGTGGGTACACCACATGCGAGTTCTGCCAGCTCGTCATCGAGCGGACATAAGAAGGATCCAACATCCTTTGGTTGATGGGGACCAGGAATGATGCCAACGCATAACAGATTGTCGAGACGAGTTCGGCATTTAGGAGGGAGGTTATAGTTTTGTAGGACGATGGGTGTTGCACATGGACCTTTGCGACGCTGGCCATTGAGTAGGTAACTATCGGTGCTTAACGAGAGTGCAATGTCACGAGGGTCGGAGAAGTATCTGTGGGAGAGCTTTTCCCTGTCCAAGATGACGCGGTGCTGAAGGAGACATTGGTAATGAGCTGAATCAAAAATATCGCGTATTTTGGATTCATGGGGCCGAAAGTCCCAACGGTAGGACATTCTGGCGACTGTTTGATTGCTCTGGAAAAATCCTTGGAGGCGGGGGATCAGAGGAAAGTAGGTAAACTGGGAACGAGGTTGGCCGTTTGCTTGAAAGCGTCGTTCATTACAGATGGGGCAAGAGGAGTGGTGAATGTATTTTCGTGTGTATGCGATACAGGAATTGGGGCAGCAGTCATATATGACTGGCTTGATCCCAGTTAGGATGCTCATCCGGCGGAAGATGATGGACGATGACGAAATGTTGGTCTTGTGGCGGAATGTGAACCGCACATTATTGAACGTGCGCCGAGTCATGTTGCTTGTTGTAATGAGATTGAATGCACGGACATTGTCGCGGTCGTCGTCAGTGAGAATATGGTCACCTATGTTCGAATTTTAGTCAGTGTTGACTTTGGGCATGCAATGATGACTTACGGGCTGAGAAAAGTTCTCCCTGACGCTCAACATTTGTGAGATCTTCATCCGTGATGTCTTCATCGTCAAAAGGGCTGGACGACGACTCGGATTGGGCCTCCTTGTCCTTCAAACCGGGGTTCACGTGGTCCGAGCCTGAGTCACTACCATCCGATCCCGATGGACTGGCGTCTGAGTCGACTGCAGAGTAGTAGGAGCTGTCTGTTGTATTCCTGTCGGATTTCCCTACAAAGACTGGATTCGAATGCTTGCATGCAGTGTCATTATTACGGTCTTCATCAGAGACTACAATTGAGTCAGATTGCAATGGATCGCCCGAAAACTCAAATGACTTACTAGTGCAATGGTTTTCTTTCTCGGATGCCTCATCTGAGGTCCAGATGTTCGAGGCGATACTGTGACTTTCTGACTCGGATGGGGCAATTTGGTTGAGTAGGCCAAGCTTGGCAGCACAAGCATAATGCTTATGCCGTCCAGTACGGCTTAGCTGCTTACCACATGTTGGTTTGCACCAGCATCGTTTCTTGGGATTTTTTTTCTTCTGTCGGGAACGACCCATGGTAGTCTAGAGCGGTCACAACTCAACTTGGAGGT